>AUXL01000291.1:0-12730 GCA_000482185.1 Angomonas desouzai | reverse complement strand
GATAGTTGCTTGTCTGGGTAGCGGCCTCGGAGGCAACCCGCCGGTTCTCCCGTTCCGCCTTCTCCTCTGCTCTGTCCTCGGAGGGAAAGGGGCGCAGCCCCAGGACCCCTCTTTTTTTCCGATTCTCTAAGATGCGGTCTAGATGTCGTTCATGTACCGCATCCATAATGGTAAGGGGACGACGGCCACACTAAACTATTTACTTTTTTGTTGAAGCTCAAGAAAAGGAAAAATAAAAAGAAAGACGGAGAAATGATTAAAAGAGAAAGAACAATATCCAACATTGAAAAGGTACCGCTAAGAAGAAAAAAACAAAATGAAACGTCGAGAATGAGTTCATATTTATTTTACTGTAAATGTGTGTGTGTGGATGTGGTGGTAGGAAAGGACCTTCAGTCTCCCCCCTTCTTCTTCGTCTTACCCTCCCCTCCTCTAAAGGCGTACGACGGCTTATCCGCCAGTCCATGAAACAGATCAAACTCTTCTTCCTCTTCCTTGATGTTTTCTTGTTCCTCCTTCGTGCGTCCGTACTCCACCGTCGAGAGCTGATCCCCCCGCTCAATGTGGGGGTGAGTGCCGGGGATGGTCCAGTACCGCTCCATGTCAATCGCCATCGGCGCCCCCCACCGCGGGGGTACCCCCATCGCCTTCACTAACGGCACACACTGCGGGGCGAGAACGGTGATGATGTTCTCGACGTGGGAGACCAACACCGTACCTTTGCCAGGGCTAAGTAACTTTCGTAGTAGAATAAAGTCGATCGCCTCCACCTGTCGAGTGAGGGCAAACACCCAGCCAATATCGCGAAGGAGCTTGCGGCCGCGGGGGTCGGTGCAGGCCTCGGTCTCCGCCATGATGACCTCTAAAAAGTACATTTCCATAAAAGCCTCCCCGCAGTGCACCACTTCTTGATGACGAAACATATTCCAGTCATACCACTGGTGCTCCGCCCCACCCTTCCGCCGCTCAATCTCCCTGGATTGTCGCAGCCGTTTCTTGGACCCGTAGTGCTTGTGAGAAAAGAAGATGAGGTGTCGGCCGAGGTCCGCGATACGGGGGGAGTACCACGGATTCTTGAGGAAGCGATCCATGGAGGGGATTTTTCTCAAACAGGTTCGTCAGCCACCACCCCCAGTGCGTGGTACCGATGTTCTTCACCACCGATTTAAGGGCAACCTCGCGGATGAGACGGGTGCAATCGGCCCCCTCCTGGCGTAGGTGCAGCAGGGCGACCGCGGCGTGTAGGCCAGAGCTCTCTAGACTGGCGTGTACACCGATATACCGGTCACTAAACTCCTTGAACTGATAGACCGCACACTGCATAAAGTAGAGCAAACCGGCGAGGCGCATGTCATCCTCGTAGGAAACCCGCTCCTCCAGTGGAAGCGCACTCCGGTCCATTTCGGTGCCCTCCGCCTCGTCAAACGTCCCCTTTTCCTTATTCTGCTTGGCGACGTCGCAGAGGGAGGGTAAAAGACGGTGCCAGCTGCCGATATAAAGGTAGGTCTTGGCGATCAGACTCACGAGAGGGGTCTGCACGTGTTGGAAGCCCATATAGGGGTAGTTGCGCCTGTGATCCGGGCCTAGCATGTACCGGTCCGAGACATGCGCGAGGACATTGGTGTTGACGACTTTGAGGGCGCCAAGGAGAAGGGCCCCCGTCGTGAGCCGCTCCCGCACCCGCAGCACTTCCGTCGCCGCTTTCCGCCCAGTCTGCCCCTCCTTGAACTCCACCTTGTTGTGAATAGCATCGATCTGAAAGGGGGAGAGCAGCCGCTCCTTTGGGAGGGCGATAGAGTCAAAGTAGAGAACGGACGCACCGGAGTGGCCGAGAAGGGGAGAATCGGACCGGATAGGGCGAATTTCTATCCCCTTTCGAAGCACTCCCCCCTCTCTGAGTTGCACCAGAAAAAGGTGTTTGCCGTTGTTTTCCTTTTTGTTTAAAGTGAGGGTGGCAGAGACGACGGCCCAGTCCGCCGTGTCGGCCGCCACCACCGAAAATTTCCCAGTACCGCGTAAGTAGAAGCACTGGTCATGAAAATCGTAGCGGGCCTCGGTGTTGAGCGGCGCCTCTTCCGCGATGAGCTCCCGCTGCGCCACACACCCGATGCTGCGACCGCTGTCCATAGCCTCTAGTATCTGCCGCTTCAGCTGATCCTCGGCACTGTCGCGTGGGGGGAGAAAGTGGGTGTACACCAGGCCGGCAAAGGTGAAGTGCTCTGCCGCTAAGAGCGCCAAGGCGTAGTCGGCGGTGGCGAGCACCTCGTAAAAAGAGAGCAGTCGTTGCATCGAAGAGCGTACCATGGCGTAGTTGACAAACTGATGCTTATGCAGCGCCCGGAAGAGCTGAAGGGTTTCTTGAATCTTGTACGTCGGCTCCCGTCGTTGCGTGAAGTTGTGGGAGGTGGAGGGCATGAGCTCTAACAACTTATCCCGCACTTCCTTCTTAAAGTCCACGTCTTTTCCCTCGCAGTAAAACTGAAACGTCGGTCCCTCAAAGGCCTCCTCCATGGCATAGCGGTCGTTGGCGGGGTTGAGCTCCGTGGGCAGACGACGGGGGGCGGTGGGCTGCAAATAATGCCGCTTGGCCTCGATCAGAGGGGGTTTGCTAAACGTAAGGGTGGCGAGAGAACTGCGCCATACAGACGGTGTTAGGAACGCACTAGAGCGACGAAACGCACGTTTCATGTTTTTAGTTTTAAAAATGATGGAATACTGCTCTGTTTGTTTAATTCTAGAAAAAAAGAAAAGATAAAAAAACAAAAAAATGAAATAAGCAATTTTCGTGCGATTAAGTCGGAAACGAAAAACAAATAAGTGAAAGCAATTTTTCAGCTTTATTTTTTAGTAGTTGTTTTTTATTTTTGTGTTTTTGTTTTATATTAGTGTATCAATAAATGTTTCCTTAACGGCTTTATATATCTTCTTTTTTTTTTTAGTTTGCTGGTACAGAAAGCGAAGAGAAGTTCAAAACAAAAAAGACAATCAATGTCCTTTTTGTTTTTGTTGTTATCACTGCGTCTATCGGTAAGGCGCGGACTCGCTCCAGCTGACAGAGGCGGGGACCGCGCTTAGCTCCGCGCGACTGGCGTTGTGAGGACGGCGGTCCGGCTTGGGCAGCTCCGCCCTTGGCGCGGCTCTACGGTGCGTGGTACGGCCTGTCAGAGAAAGCAAGCACAGGGACGGCAGCGCGACAAGCCCGAGGTTCTTGGACACCTTTCGAAAGCGCACAAAGACAGTATTGTTGAAGACCTGTTCAATGCGCCCCGTCTCTCCTACCAAGTCTGCCGGACTAGAATCACTTTGCTGCACCATCACCTCTTTCCCTCGGTTGATCTCATTGTTCATGACGTCGAGCGAGCGGCGCTGGTTAGACTGCCCCATGGAGCGGATCTGGGCGTAGGTCACCGTGCGCACCTCATTGAGCTCCGTGAGCACGTCTAGCGAGTAGTTGGTGAGGCGCACGATGCAGGCGGTAGAGTTAGTGTCGGTGACAGAGACTAAATCAAAGAGCGACCAGATATCATGCGAGTCCTTCGACTCACCCATCAGCTTGCTTTCATGGCAGTCCATCGCCAGGACGCGGAGCTCACTGAAGTCATTGGTGTCGGGAATAACAGAACATGCTCCCCCACCGTCCGCACCACGGTGCCGCTGGCCCCCTTGTACTCCCCTCGCTGGACCACGACATGGGTGCCCTCTACAATATGCTTGGTGCACAGCTTTAGTTCTACCTTGAGGGAGAGCTGCTTGCCCTGGGGGAGCTGACACTGCAACTTCGCCGCGCCGTCCTCGGAGATACTCTCAATCGATCCCACCACCCCCTTGAGCTGTCCTGTCTTCACCTTCACGGTGTCGCCAATGTGAAACACACTAATATCCACCGCGTTGGCGTTCGTCTTTTGAATCGCCTCCTTCACCCGTTCCCTCTGGTGGTCAAAAAAGACGTCGAGTTCCTCCGGGGTGGGAGGGGCCATGTCGGCGCCGCGCATCAGCATGCGAGCAGAGACGGTGCGGATGAGATAGCCGTCGAGGTCAAACTCCAGTGGACCCCAACGGTACCTATCCCCGCCCTCCACCGCCCCCACCGCGAGCGAAGGAACAAAGAGCTTTTGCGGGACAGTCCGGGTGCACTTTTCGTAAGGGCGGCCGACAAAGTTTTCTCTCGGCACCACCTTCACCGTGACATGCGTGCCGTCCTTATCAATCGCCATCACCTGCGCCAAGTCACCCCGATAGAACTTTTGCCGCATCCGTACGAAACCACCGACCTTGAGATGATCCTTGGTCGGACGGCGCTCCATCATCTTTAATAAATCCGATGCATCCACCTCCGTGACACTAAACCGAAACAGTCCATTCAACCCATTCAGCGCATTCTCCACAAACGTCTTTCGATAGGCCTCCACATAAATGTACTCTTTAATATGATCCAGGGAGAAGACGGAGATAATACCCAGGTCCGCCTTTTTCTTTTCATAGTTCTCCCCGATGCGGTAGGCGTAGCACTTGTTGACGATGCGGGAGACGAGGACGGGGCCCATATTAGGGCGGCACTTGACGGAAAACACTTTCGGGTCGTCGGGGCGGGGGAGATTCTTGGGACGGAAGAGGCGGGAGGCGCGTTGGGCGGGGGTCATGGCGCTATCGCCATACTCGCGGCGCAACTTTTCCGCCTTGTGGCGCTCCTCGTAGTACCGATTGATGTCATCATCGTCTTCTTCGTTGAAATTGGGTTTGCGCGGCGCGGGGCGGGGGTGCTGAGCCAGGACTTCCGCAAAGTCGTCATCCGGCAAATCCTCCTCCCCCTCGAACTCCTCGTCATCCTCTTCACTGCCGGTGGAAATATCATCGTCAATGTATTTCGACCTAGCATGCTCCCTACCATGGCGTTTCCTCTTTTTGCTATGACGGCGCTCTTCCTCTTCCTCCTCTTCATCATCGGAGAAGACATCGTCGTCGTCGTCGACCAGAAAATCCTCCAAGTCCGCTCCATCGTCCACCTCTTCCTTCCTACGCTTTCGGTCCTTCTTTTTCTTCTTATCCTTTTTGTGTTTCTTTTCACGTTTCTTTTCACGCTCTCCTTCTTCCTCTACCGGGGGGAGGGCACTGCCTTCCGCCAGGAAAGCATTGAGCTCATCCAAGTCCACCTCCTCCCCGCCCGCGCCGTTTTCTTTTTCCGCGGTGCCTTCGGTGGGCTCTGCGGGGGCCGCTATGGTGGTCTTCTCCTCGTCTAGGTGAAGGGCACTGCCGCCGGTGAGGAGCGCATCCAGCTCGGCGTTATCCACCTCTGACATTTTTTGATAGAGAGGGAATGAGAAGTAGAGAACGAAGGGAAAAAAAAAAATCTAAGGAAAGTGTGATAAGAAGAGAAAAGGAATAGACAAGTTTGGTTTGGCTTGGTTGTTTCAACATTGACTTTAAGAAAAGAGAAAATCACAGCTTAAACGGGAAACGAAAAAAGAAACATGACTTACTGTACAATATACATGACATATAATAGGATGAATAGAGGTGAGAGTGGTGCCTTCGCTAAATCATCAGCTCCGGCACCAAGTCGGTCCCCTCTCCCTCTACAAACATCCCCCTCCACCGCATGCCCTCCACGTCCACATACACCCCCTCCCCATGGAACTTCCCCTTCACAAACGTCCCTTCATAGAACGCCCCCTCCGGGTACCGCAGCACCCCAGACTGCATCTCCCCCTTCACCCAGGTCCCGGTGAGGATACTGCCGCTGGGGAGGTAGAGCGTGCCCTCGCCCTCCGGGGCGCCTTCTCTCCAGCTCCCCTCGTACCGTGCACCGCTGCTGTCGGTGTAGACCCCAGGACCGGAAGGGACAATAGTGTAGTGCAGTCGGCGGAGCTGTTCAGTGTCGGTGAGGGGCCCCTCCGCTGGTGGTGCCTCCCCACCGTTGGGTCGGCCCGCGCCGCCATTCGCCTCCTCCGCCTCGTTGGTATCTTTGCGGATAAGACACTTCCCGGCGAAGGCGCCGCCGTAGGGGTAGTGGAGCACTACTTCGTGCTCCTCCTTGTCGTCGTCCTTTTTCTTTGGGGGCATTGATGTAAATAATACGTATAAAAAAAAGGAAGAACTTCTCTACTGAGGTGGGGAAAGAGAAATATGAATAGATATTTTTTTGAGAAAAGCAGACAAACAATCTGTTAAAAACATATTTTATGTGTTTTGACAGTTTTGTGATGAACGCAAACAAAACAAAAAGGGGGAAATGTACAGAAAGCAGGTATTCTACCAAATGGGGAAAAAACTCCCATAAAGACTACTCCGCATGCGCAGTAAATACAGCACCATCAGACTGGCAACAATGATGTGGATCAACATGAGTAGATTCATAAACACTTGCAGAAACAGCAAGATCACCACCGGCCAGATCGTAAGATGAATACCCAGTGTCGTCGTGTAGACGCCTTTTCTAAAGACACAGACCAAGGTGAGCACATCCGGGACCACGATACACACACAGCTGGCGGCGATAATCCGCTTCGTCGGGGTGGTCACCAAAAGCGTCGCGATCAACACGGCGAGATCAGCGAGGAACAAAATGAGAGGAAGGAGGTAGAGGAACTGCGAGGGGGTGGGGATGGTAGTGGAGAGCAAGATCCAGTCCCCCTTCTGTCGGCCTGGGTGGCTGTCCTGCACGACATCGGTCTCGGGGGCATCAATGTTAATTCTCCTCTCTTTCTTAATGAGACCTCTAGCAGAGTGGGGTCATTGTGAAGATTGCTATTATTGTTGTTATTGGAATGGGGAAGAGTGGTGATACTGTGAAGATTACTATTGCTGTTGTACACCGTAGGGCTTCCGCCTCCATTCTTGTTATTACTACTATTATTATTATTCGTTATCTTGTTGTCGTGGACAGAGGAGAGACCAGAGACGGTCTGGTGGGTCTGGAGCGGGGGGGCGAGGGTGATGACTTTCAGTCGCTGCTCCGCCGGCGCGGGGATTCGTATCTTTCGAGCAATGAAGCGGGGCACCTCGAGCGACGGTGGGGCCTCGTTGGCGTTGCTGTGGGAGGAACGGGGGTCCTTGACGTCGTAGATGAGAATCGGAAGGCCGGCGCCCTCAGAGGGTCGGTGAGGAGAGAAGCGAAGGGGGTGAGGGCGGGGCGCTGGTGATAGTGACCGCCTAGACTCCATAGAGTGTTGCCGCAGTCGTCGGACGACATGGGGGTCTAAGTGTTTCAACTTTAATAATGAGGTAAACAATAAAGGGGAGAATTAGGGATTACCAGTATAGAAAGCAATGGAATAAAGAAGGAATTTTGGATTTTATCGCATCAAACAAAGAAAAAGAAAAAAAAAACTTGTACAGTAAATGTAATTAAAGCGTGAACAGAGATAGCAAAAATTAATAATGAACGGGTAATAAGGATAAGTCGTGTTTTTCGAAGAAGGTTTAGACAAACATTAAGAATATCGATAGGAACAGTAATAGTTACCGTTTGCCACCATTCAAAAAAACCAGTTAATATTTTATTATTATCATTATTATCCGTATTATTATTAGCTTCTGCAATGTTTAATTAATTATATATTAATAGAGCAGCGTGTGTTGCTGTTTATGGTTTTATTTAGTTATATTTCGCAATGGGCCCCTTCACTCCTTCTTCTTGGTACTACTGTCTGTTGCCTTGGGGGAGCTCTTCTTTTCCTCGATGGGCTCCTCGCTGTCGGGTTCATTGGTGGAGGGTCTTCGCTTCGTCTCGGAGAGGGTGGGGTCGTGGTGCTTGGGGGCTGTGGTTTCACCGCTGGGCTTCCCCTCCTCTGCTTTGGTAGTGGAGGGCTCGCTAGCTTTGGGATGAGTCTCCGGGTGAGGGTGGGGGTGCTTCTTCTCGTCCTCCTCCCCTGCATTAGGCGAGGCGGGGTCGTCGGCTGCTCCTGAAACCGCTCCTCTACCTTTTTCAAAAACAAACTCTTAAACTGGATAATGATAATCGTCATGTTGTCGGTACCAAAGTTGGTGGGGGCGGCGGCGAGGCAGTTATTCATGACGCGCTCACAGGCGAGGGAAATGTCTCCGTGATCGGCGACCTCGTTTCGCACAAAATCCACCGCGGCGTCGTTCGTCATCATATCCCACACCCCATCGCACGCGATAATCACAAACTCATCCTGCGGGGTCAGCTCGACGTGCTTGACATCGGGCACCACCGTGATGGCCATCTTCTCGGGGGGGAGGGTGACGTCCTTGAAGGCGTAGTCGCCAAACGCACGGCTGAGGGAGAGGATGCCGTTCACTCTACCGCCCGAGACGAAACCGCCCGCCTTGGTGATGCGTACCTCTTCGTTCTGGTTCGTGGGTTTGTGGTCCTCGCTGAGGGGGACGGCGACACCGCCGCGACAGAGGACGGCGCGGGAGTCACCGGTGTTGGCGCAGTAGAGGTGGTTCTGTACGACCAGAATCGTATTGCCAGTGCAGCCACTCAACTCACTCGGCATAGCCTTATGCAGCGCGGCATCCCCGGCGAGATACGCATCCCGCAGCGCGACGCCATACCGTCCCGCCTTGAAGGTCGGCGCGGAGGTCAACCAGGAGAGAATATTAGCGGCGCACGACTGGGCGAATTTGCTCCCACAGTGACCGTCAAAGACACAGGCGATCGCGGCGTCCTCGGCGGGCACCCCGGAGGGCAGGTGGGGGAGGGAGAGGAAGATGGCGTGGGCGTCCTCCATGGTGCTGCGCCAGCCCTGCATGCTGCTCGCCCCCACCCTCACCTTGTCGTCCTCCATAAGAATAGAGTACTTCTCCTTCACAGGGGCCATGAGGATCGTCTGTGTGTTGCCTTTGAGGGCAAGAGAACGCATGGACATGGTCAGTGGGGGGAGTCTAAGAGAAAAAAAGAAACTAACTAAAAATGGGAGGAAAAACAAAAACAAAAGCAATAGAAAAAATGGAAAGAAGAAAAGGACGAGCGAGATTAGAAATCTGATCTCGAGTCGTACTCTAGGATACTTTCCAACTTCTTGTGTGAAACTTTTTTCGTTTAACTACCGAAAAATAAAGTCAACAAAGAGAGAAGAAAATAGTAGAATTTTTAGACAAAGAATTTTTCAAAAAGATGCAACAATACAAACAAAATGAAAGCAAAACCAATACATACAACATAATAGTTTATTACACTTATTACGGGGTCATAAAAAAAGTATTTTAAAAAAAAAGAAGAATGAAACGGAAAAAAAAAAATGAAGCACTCTCATTCTCTCTCTTTTTGTTTCTATTACTTCTTTCCACCCTTCGCGGCGTTGAACTTGAAGAAGATGATATCGCCATCCTTCACCTCGTAGTTCCGTCCCTGCTGGTGCTGCTTGCCCTCATCGCGGCAGGCGGCCTCGCTCTCCAGTCGGTCAAAGTCCTCCCACTCAATCACATCAGCACAAATAAACCCCTTCTCCATATCGGTGTGAATGCGGCCGGCGGCCTGGGGGGCCTTGGTGTGACGCTGGATCGTCCAGCACTTGACCTCATCCGCGCCCGCGGTGAAGTAGTGAATAAGATTGATAATACCGTACGCGGTTTTGATGATTTTGGTGATTTGCGATTTGGTCTTGTTCTCCTCACAGTACTTCTCCACCTCCTCGTGCGACATGTTCACGAACTGAGACTCGAGCTCCGCGGAAAAGGGGATCATCGGCTCTCCGGTCTGCTCATCAATCCAGTCCTTCAGCTTCTTGAGCCACTTGTTGCGCTGGCGAATAAAGTCATTCTCGGACATGTTGACGAGAAACATGGCGGGCTTCGCGGTGATGAGCTGAATGGTGTTGAGGAAGTCAATCTCCTTCGCATTCCACTGTCCACAGCGCACCTGCTTGCCCGCGTCGAGGTGTTCCTTAATCTTTTCGAGAATCTCCAAGTCGGCCTTCTTGGTCTTATCGAGGCCACGGTTGACAATAGGGGTGTACTTGTCGATGAGTCCAGTGACAATCTGAAGATCCTTTAGAATCAACTCGGAAAAGATAATCTCCAAATCACGGATGGGGTCAAGGTCGCCCTCGACGTGGGTGATCTCCGCCTCCTCAAACACACGCACCATATGAATGATGCCATCACAGGAGCTGATGTGAGAGAGAAAGTTGTTGCCGAGTCCCTCGCCGTTACTAGCCCCTCGCACCAAACCGGCGATATCGCAGATATGCACCTGCGCAGGGACAATGGAGAGTGGCTTATGAATGCGCACTAATTTATCAAAACGTTCATCAGGGACGTTGATATCGGCGGTGTTGGGGTCGATGGTGCAGAAAGGTCGGTTCTCGGCGGGGACGCCTTTCTTGGAGAGAATGTTAAAGAAGGTGGACTTGCCTACGTTGGGGAGACCGACTATACCGACCTTGAGGCTGCTGCCGGGGCGGCCGAGGAGGACGGTCTTGGCGTGCTCTTCATTCTTATCCTTCTTGGGGGGCATTTTGTTATAATTATAATATTAATAGTATTCTTTTTTTACAACTGATTGGAGAAGATAAAAAGAGATTAGGTACAGAGAAATAGAAGTAGTGAAATACACCTCATATCTACAAAGAGTAAAGAAACCACCCGCAAAAGAAAAATATTTCGAGGATATAGTAAAAAAAAAAAGTAGCGGCATCAATAATAATAATAATAATAATAATGGTTTATTGGTTTACAAACTGAACCGGTCCGGATGCTCCACCGTAGTGTTGCTTTCCTCCTGTGGTGGTGGTGGGACGGCGGCAGTAGTGGTGGAAGGGGCGGCGGTGGCGGCATGCGTGCAGCCGCACTTGTGGTGTTCCACTAGGTGCCTCAGCCGCTCCAGCTCCTTTTCCTTCTGTTGAATCACCGCCTCATTCTCTCTAATCACTTCTCTAAAGAACTCTCTGTCCTCCTCGGTGGAGACGGTGAAGGGCTCGCCGCCGGTGGACTCCTCTTCTTCTTCTTCTTCTTCCATGTCTCCCTCTCCTTGCAAGTAGGCCGCCATCCCCTGATCCTCGCCGCCGTCTTCCTTCTCTTCTTTCTCCGAGTTAGAAGGGCTCATTGGTACCCCACTCATCATACTAGCGAGCTCCTTATTGCTCTTGAGGAGTAGATTAATATGTTTGGTGATCTCTTCAATCTCCAAGTACACTACTTCGTAGTTGACTGAAGGGGCGACGGCGCCCTTCTCCCCTGTCCTCTCTGCCTCCTCTCTGGTGAGCTTGTCGATGAGGTACACGCCGGGCATGACTTGCCTACCCCATTGCTGCCCTTCCATTTTGCTTTTCAGTGTATTCTGGAAAGATAAACAGAAATAGTGTTTGTTTGTTTTTCTTTTTTTGTTGTTCAACGCTAATAGAGAGGAATAAGAGGGGGAAAGAGTAATTCATCAACCAATTAAAACACTCCAATAAAAATTTATTTTTTTATTATTTCTCACCAACAAAGCAATGAAAAGTTTTATACTTGTATTTTTCACTCATAGAAAGCAGTTTGTGGGCAGTTCCCTCATAAAACAGAGTAGACGCGTCAGAAAAGGTTCACTATACAAATAGGCCTCCACCGCCTGTGACAGCTCCACCAGTGCCACCCCCTCTAGGGAATGATAGGTGGTCAGCACCGCCACCACATAAAGCGTGAGAAAGGCAAACGTCTCCTTATAAGGGCCGTCCTCAACGGAGGAGAGAGAGGGGGAGGGAGAGAGGTCTCTTTCCAACCCCTCCATGGAAGCAGAGGAAGGAAGGGATACTATGAGAAATATCCCAGAGGGCTTTCGGCGTACCTTATAGGGGTAATGGAGGGCACGGTAGGACAGCGCGGTCCGTAGGTCAGGGAAGGGAAGGAGGCCCAGGTCCCCTCGCCACACCCTCCCACGCTGCCATCCCAATCCGGTCCAGCACCCACACCCCGCGGCCGCACAGCCCCTCCCTCGCCTCCTCTGACACCGCCATCTGCACTACTAGGACCGTCTCCCTCGGGAGAGAGGGGAACAGGGCCATGTCGTCTGGGGTGATGGTTCGTATCGTTAGAAAGGCGGCGGTGGCGGGCACCCGCTGTTGCAGCGTCTGTAGTGTTAGAGTATTAGGAAGAGTAAGAGGGACCTTAAGGTGAACGCGTTCCTTAGCGTTAGACGGAGGAAGAGGGGCCCTCAAGAGACGGCGGAGAGGGTCCTCGCTTCCTAACGAATGAAGACGGCAGCGGTGAAGCCAGCGGCAAAAGTCACGGCGTACTTCCTCCCCCTCCGTCCCGAAGCACCGCCCCAATCGCAGTGTTAGAAACAGCGACAGTGCCCCCTCTACCCCACTGCCATACCCCACCGAGGACAGCAAAGAAGAGAGAGAGGGAGGGGTCTGCAGTGGCCGAAGGGAGCGCACTTCTGCCTCGGTGGTACTGTAGAAGAGAGGTCGGTCTTGAAGAAGGGCAAGGCTCAGTCCCTCTAGTAGAGGAAGGAAAGACATATCTATATATCTATATATATGTGTGTGTGTGTAGTGCCACTTTTTTCAATTCCTTTTCTTTATGAACATGACAGTTGCTATACTAAAAATGTGATTTCAAAAAGAAAAAGAGAATGAGAAGAAAAGAGTATGTAAAAATGAGAAAGACAATGAAAGTACACAAAAATGAATGCTCAGTTAAGTCCTTTTCCTTCATTATGATGATGATGGTGTTTTTGCTCGTTTTAATTTTTTGATCCGTTTTTCCGATAAATTGGTGTTTGAAAGAAGAAAAAAAAGAAAAAGAGAGAAAATTCCTGAAGTCGAAAATTAGGGAAGAAGGC
>AUXL01000290.1:0-12733 GCA_000482185.1 Angomonas desouzai | reverse complement strand
AGCGGTACTCGGCGCAAATTGATGACTTTACCTATTCCCCTGTTCGCGTCCTTTCCGCCACGCTGTTCAACATCACGTTTGACGATGTCTACGGGAGCACCAGTCGTGGGGCGCGAACCGCCAGCAGCAAAAGCCGCACCGGTAGTGACGCCACCATGGAAAATGAGGTCGTTTATAAATTCTCTGGTAACGGCATTGACATTTTATCCCTTCGTAATCTTTTCGGTGTGCAGCTCCGTGTCACTTCCGCCGAAAACTTTGGCAGTAATGCGTCGTTGCTGTGGTCTACGGGCGAAATCACAGGGGATCTCACCACCTCCATCGTCACCACCTCCGTCATTCCCCATTCCTCCGAGTATGCTTTATATCGTGTCTTGCCGGTACTAAACCGGGTGGCCATGTTCCACTCCCTCGCCGCCGCCCTGAGTATCGACTACGGGGGTATTCGCTTCACCAATGAGGACGGTTTATTTGGTAATACGTATCATCTTCTGCAGTTACGGACGACACTCCCTCGCATTGTCACACCTCTAATTGAGGACCTGGTTGTGGTGAAGCTGAAGCGCCTTCGCATGCCCACCTTAAAGGAAGAAGACTATAACTTTGTGCCCAATTTAGTGGACGCCAGCAATCCTTGCGTCATCACAGACTACTCCACCAGTCAGATTGAGTGTTATGTGGAGTTTTACCCAGAGTACTACCCCTACGGAGAGGAATATTGGAGCGGGGACTGGGCGATCGATCCTCTAGACACCTGCGGGGCTGGTATTGTGGTTCGACTTTTTCTCTCCGACAGCGAGGGAACTAACACGCTGTTGGAGCCTTTTCCTGTTGTCATTCAATCATCTACCCTCTTCTTTGTGCGCGATTTGATTCAACTGTACCCCGACACCGGCCGCCAACTCCTCTCCACCTATTTGAAAGTCTTTCGACAAACTGATGTCGCGATGCCTAATGTACTCTACAGTATACCTTTGTCTACGTGAATGTGTACTCCGGGGTGTATCGATTGCACTGCTACGGCGACAGCTATGTGACGGTGGACGCACAGGCAGACACGTACCCCCCCACGGGAGTCCAAAAGAACATTTGCGAAGTCCGCTCCGACGGCAACTCCTCCACCCACACCCGCTCCGACTTTATCTTCTCCTACAATGCCGCCATCTCTTTTACGGTGACTTGTGTCTTTCCACTGAGTCATGTCCTCAAGACGGTCACCAGTGATGCCGCCGGTTGTGGTATTTCACTGGAGGTGGAGGAACTGATTTCTGCGCTTCCGTCCAGCACCAACGGCAGTGCCGTGAGGGCACCGGCCGACAAGAACAGCTCCGCCGGTTATGATGTGCGCCCCAAGACGAACATGTCGAAGGAGGATGAAGAGGAAACCCTCCGCAGTCTGTCGGGTAAACTAGGCCCCTACTTGATTCTTCATATTGAGTCCACCTACCAGAGCGATGAAAAAGCGAGGGGACTGGCGGAAAAGTCTATGCCGTGGAGACGATCGATGGGGTAGTCACCAAACACTTTATGGGAGAGCTGAATGCCATGTTTTCCGACGAAGACTGTCGGGAGCCGGGAGAGGAGTTCTTCAAAAACAGCACCAAAACAATCTCTCGTGTCACGTGGGGGGCAGGCGGCACTGTGGAGGCCAAATTTTCCAAGAGTCAGCCCGGTGTTTGCATTCAGACCATTGCCCTACAGCTAAACTATACCAATCAGTGTGATCACATGAAGGTGACAACAGAGCTCCCAGAGGGTGCCCCTTCGTCTTACAAGTCCACCGTGATCAACCGTATCTATTGTGGCTCTAGAAGTTTCTACCTCGATCCTATCTCTGCGCATCAGACACGTGTGCCGCTGACCGAGGTGCCCCATTTGGTGAATTTGGACGAGATCATCAAGGTAGACCCCTCTGACAACACCGTCTTTCAGTATTGTGTGGAGGTGCTCATCGACAACAAAGAGGCCGGCATCACGGCCGCGGCGAATGAAGAAGGCCCACTGGTGTACTCCCTCATCGACACCAAGCACAGCAAGAAGCATTACTTTCTGCCTTATATATCCGATACCGTGCCGGCGGGGGAGAAGACCCAGCTCAAGTACGGGGAGCAGTTAGTACTACTGGGCACAGACTTGGTCTACCGGCTGGACGACGGCACCGCTCTCACCAGTTCCGTCTTTATTATGAAACTAACGGAAATGTCCTATGAAGGCACCAGCGATTGCTACATCGTTCCTAATTCCAATCTTCCCCCCTCTGGAGTTGGTGGCACTGAATGACACCGCGTGGCGCTCCCATCGATGATAAGGTACCGGGTGGTTGGTTTAACTTCACTGTGACGTCTGGTTTCGCGGGGGAGGTGTGGGTAGAGTGCGTGCTGTCGTTTCAGGTCTACTCCACCCCGACGATGGTGTTCAACGCCGATATTTCAGATCTCGAGGGGCGGAACCAGGGTGGAGGTGCATGGACATAACATGCCGGTCCGAGAGGTACGGGTGTTTCTTGGCGGCCGCCCCGCGTCTCCCTCTTCCTCTACTTCTTCTTCTGGCGACAGTGCAACGGGGGAGGAGGAGACCAAAGAGCCACTGCGAATTGAGTGTGAGGTGTCGGACTACCCCACCACCACCGTCCTATACTTCACGACCCCCTCGCTTACACTGGAGGAGGTGGAGCAGCTTTCTTACGGCACCGAGGTGGGAACGGGATTCGAGATGCTCCCCATTGTAATTGAGGTCTACACCTTCGACGGCAATGTATTCCAGACGATGAGCACTTTTGGTATAGAAGGCGGTACCTCGTGGTTTTATGTGGCCTACAACTTGGCGTCCACCACCGTGACGAGTATCAGCCCCACCATGGTCTCCACCATGAACCCCAAACCGTCCTTCACCATCACCGGTACCCAACTCTCCGCTAAAAATATTCTCATCTGTAATGTTCAAAAAGAGTGTCTGTCCTGCACCCCCATCACCTTTTCCTCTCAGCGTATTGTTTGTGAGGTGAGTGTGGCGCTGCCCGCGGGTAATTACTCTCTTTACCTTTCCGACCGACCGAGCTACCCCGCGCCTAACATCTCCATTGAGTCCACGTCTAGCATTTCCTCCATTTACCCCAAAGCGTTGTACATCTACGGCGGCGCGGAGGTGCGCCTGACAGGGCAGAATTTGTACTTTTATAATCTCTCCTTGGTGCTGATTCGACTCAAAGCGGGCCCCAATATCTTCTATGAAAGGGACACCTATTATGTAAACATCAAGGACTTTGGGGAGGATTTGTTACCTTTATCGCCCCGACTTTAGCGAAATCGCCGACACGCGTTATATTACGGCGGAGCTTGTGTACTGGGATGGTATGACGATCACCGCCCTCTCCTGTCCCGCCTTTGACCCCTGTCGCGTGCAGATTCTTTCCAAGGATGAGATCCCGGTGATTACTTCCATATACCCTATTCAGGGACAGGCGCCGCTACTGATTACGGTGAACGGGTACGGTTTCACCATGTTACCCCACTCCCCCAACCTGAATGATAGTTATGTGGACGTCGGGAGCGGACCGTGTCGTATATTGGATGTCCTCAACACCGGTCTGGTGTGTCAACTGGAAGAGCGCTGCTCTAATAACTACGCCAACGCCAGTCTTCATATTGTCTCTGGTACCTATGGGCGCTCCTCTCCTTACGAGTTGAGCGGAGACCTCTTCTTTTACTGTACCATGTCGATTGACTCGATTTCACACACCAGAGGGTCCACCACGGGAGGGCAACACGTCGTCATCCATGGGAGCGGCTTCCCGACCAATAACGAGTCTCTGGAGGTGTTGGTGGCGGGCCTGGTGTGCACCATAACGTCGTCCTCCGCTGACACGATTAACTGTACGACAAGTGCGACGCTGAACGGGGGCTCCTTGGAGGGCACCGTGAAAATACACAACAAGGCGACCGACAACTTTGTGGAGTGCTGTTCCTATCGATACGACCCGAGATCACTCCCGTCATCCTGCACGTGGCACCGCTGTTTGGTATTGGTCTCAGTCACACTAGTATTTACGGATACGGCTTCATGGGGACGTATCGGTCCACCAATGCGAATAGTATCGACACACAGGCGCAGAGTGAGGTCTTTGATTGTTCGCTTGATGCACAGGCTGGCAAGGTGGAGCTCTACGTGAAGTTCGGCTTGCGTTTGCTCCCCGCGGTGGTGCTCAGTGACACCTGCGCTCGACTGATCTTCCCAGAGAACTTATACGGCACCGGTGAAGTCTCCCTGTACAACCCTGAAGTGGGTTTCCCCTCCCCTACACGGAAGGCGATCTCTCCGTCAGTATGCTGCCCGCCATCGTCCTCCCCTCCACCGGCGGCTTCTCCAGTGCGATCAAAATACGTCTCGTCGGTACCACCATGGTGAATCTAACAGAGGACATTAACACGCTGATCTACGTGAACGTGTGTGGCAAGCGATGCACCATCACTGGTACCACGGCAAGCGGGGAGGTGGAGTGCAAGGTACCGTTTTACATGGATGTAGATTTCATTCTCAACCGTCATGCCTCCTCTTTTACAACGTTCCCCACGTTACTGTCTGGTTACCGCGTGCACTACTGGGCCCCTTCTTTTACCGACAGTAGAGACCTTTATCTCTCCGGTCAGTCCTCAGAGTGGGGAACTGGCAGTCTCTTCCTCACCGAGAATCCCATCCCCAGTTCCACGATTCGCTCCCGTTTTGTCTACGTCCTAGAGGCCGAAATGCACTCGAGACTCATTCTGTATTCGGTTAGTATTGTCCTTTCTCCCGTCACCGACGCCCAACTGGACTTTTCTAACGCGTCTTGCCGTCTTCAACTGGCGTTCTCGGAGGCAGAAAAGTACGACCTGTTCACCGCGGAGGCGAATCCGTCCAACACGAGCATGTGGAATGACACACAGATTTACTACTGGCCTCCATTGAGTGTGGGAGAGAACACCATCACCTTTGGCAGCTCTCCGCCGGTGGGCTCTTACATTCTCATCACCTGCACCGGGTTACCCTCCGAGTCACTCCAGCTGAAGGATGCCAAGATTCACGCCTACCAGGTCGGTTTGCACGACTCTGGTGGTGTCTGCCCCGTCGATATGATCTCGCAGCAGACCGCCGATCAGCCCGCCACCCACAGCTGTCCCAGCCGCAGCGGACAGGCCTGCGCCACGTTTCGCTACGATGTCGACAAAACCCCCATTGTGATGGAGTTCTCCCCCTCTTTCATGTTGGCGACGGCCCGCAACTCGGTGGTGAAGATTAAGGGCGAGAATTTGGGTAATGATGTGTCAGATGTGACGGACATTGTGCTGAATAACGCCAAGTGCGATGTGGTGTCGGTGAGCCCCAATGAGATTAGCTGTTTGATGGTGGGGTTTGTATCGACCTCGAGGACGAGCTACATTGGATACACGGATGAAACACTCGGCAAAGCGCTGTTTCTGTCGTCGCAGCCCTTCTACGCGACGACTGGTTGGTCCTCCTTCACCTCTTGGATGCGAAATTACCTCCCACAGGAAGGAGAATTGGTGTACATTGGTGAAAACAGCTCTATCCTGCTGGACACCTCTCCCCCTCCGTTAAGGGGCATCATTCTGGATGGCGTGCTGGTGGTTTCCGATGAGCTCGATATTGAACTCACGTTGAATCGCTTGATCATTGGACCCAAAGGCTCCTTTAGTGTCGGCGTCCCCTCTCTCCCCCACAAGCATCGCTTCACCCTCACCATGAGCCGCACCGCCTACCTCGACGACTTTGATGATATTAGCAGCATGAAGCAACCAGTCGGAGACCCCCCTGGAGATAAACTAGTTTATGTCAATGGTGGCACCTTACAGATGCATGGCCTCACACACGAGTATGAGAAGGCGTATCTCCTAAAGGATGCGGTGCCGGGGGACCGGATACATCACGGTACGTGGACGGGTGGATTGGGTCGCCGGCGATGAGATTCTCTTGACCTCCCCCACCGTCTTTGTCGACGACGAGGAGATTGCTACGATTGTTTCCGTAGTCCACTCCAATGACAGTTCCCGCATTATGTTAGCATCCGTCCTGAACTACACCCACACCGTGCACGGCGGTGAGGAGGTTCCGTTTGAAGGAACCCGTCCGCGCATTGAAGATGCGGAGGTTGCGTGGGAGCAGTTTGCCCAGATCTCCGACTACCGCTGTGCCGAGGCGCTTCTCCTGTCCCGAAACATTAAAGTACAAGGGGACACGATATCGGCCACTTCCGGCGTGGGCGCCTCTGTTTGGCTGAAGGGGTCGACAACGAGTCAGTTTTCCAACGTGGAGTTCCGCCGAGTGGGCAAGAGAGGGACCTTGCAGGACTATGCCGTGTTCTACGACACCTGTCTCTACTCCTACGAAACCTCGCTGCTAGAGGGCTGCGTGATACACAACTCTTACAATCGCGGTGTCGTCCTCTCCCAAACCGAGAATGCGGTGATTGACCGACTCATTACCAGCGTGATTGAGGGCTTTTCGCTCGCAGCCATCGGCACTTATCACCAGCAGCTGGTGATTCAGAAGAGCTATCTCTGCGGCTCTCAATCCGGAAAGGGTTCTACCGATACCAGCACGGCCAATGTGTTTCTTACGTATCCCGATGTCCGGTTCGTCAACAATATTGTTCGTCTCTCGGAGGGCCACGGGGTGTGGTACTCGCTTCGCCACGAGTATGCCAACTCCGCTGTTCGTACCTGTCCCACCACCGTGCCCCTCAATGACTTTTACAACAACACCATCTTTGCCGCCCGCCAGCAAGGCGTACTGATCTACCCCATCCATCAAGCCCTTAGTCGCACCTGTGCTTCCAACGTTTTCAACACGGACGGCTCTTCGGATGCGTATGAGGTATCGGCGGGTACAATTCGGAACAGCACCATCTTCATGTGCGGTGCGTCTGGTATCTTGCTTCCGTTTTCATCTGGGTATGAGCTCACTGGATTGTCCATTGCGGACTGTAACGAGGCCTCTCTTGCCACCAGCTTTTCTACTTCCGCGCTGCAGATTGACCTTTGTGTGCTCTACGGCACTCTTCCCGGCGGCGATGACACTGCGTTTAATTCGGCCTTGATTGTGGTTCAATCTCTCTATGAAAAGGCCGACAGCTCCTCCTCGACGAGCAACTCACTTCGAGTGGGACTACACTCTCTCCATGGCGGGTATCTCAACTTGATGCGTATATTACTGGGGAACTATACGTTTGGCACGGCGCTGTGGCTCGCGACATCGACGTCTCAACCCTCCTTTTCAGTCGGCTACACCGATGGTGTGGATGAGGACAAACAGCAGCTCTACATGCTTCACAACTCCGTCTTGTCGGTCTCTCTCTCGTCGGTACAGTTTCTAGGGACGAATCGGTTCACCGCCATCCTCGGCAGGCGCACCAATGTACACGATATTGATGGTGCCCTTACCGGTCTTAACATGGATGCCTACATCATGTCCTCCACTGCCTACATGTCCAACACTAGCTACTGCAGTCTGGGGGCGACGACCCCGATGGGAGACACACGGGTGTATAGCGAGGCGGTGTATGTGTATTCCTTCACTGACTTTTGGCTTTCCATTGAGGAGTCCAACCGCACCGAGGCTTCTGATGAGCGTGTCGTCTGTTATGGCGCCGATCGTAACTTCTTGACCTTTTCAGTGAAACAAGAATTGAGCGAGGAGGAGAAAGTCTTGGAGGAGCAATTACAGGCCAGTGGGGGCGAGACGCAGTGGTGCTCCAGTGTCTCAGTGGAGGTTCGCTACGAGGCGGGGATGGTGTCCTTCACGGTTGACTTGTTTTCCAATGCAAATCTCACCAACACCACAAGCATCTCGGCGGCCTCAGTGAAGGACAGCGCCCCCGGTGCCGCCCTCTTTTTATTTCTAGCCAATCGATTTGACGCGTTTGACGGGGAAGAGCAAGACAGCCTCCGGGGGAGCCCCTCCACGAATGCCTCTTTTACTTTCATCACGCTGATGGGTCTTCATGTTACCCCAAAATGTTCTGGTACACCGGAAGTGGCTTTACCCAAAACAACTTTAAGAATATCAGTGTTCGTGTGAATATCGCGACGTCGTATTGGATGAATATATCGGCGGAGCAGTGGCAGGTGGTGTGGTATTCTCAGGAATTTAGAAAGGTGGTCACAGAGTCCCATTCAGAAGAGGACCTGACGAAGCCAGCCCTTTTGGAGGGATCGGAAAGCAGCAGCACCGCCACTTCCTCCTCCTCCAGAGGTGAAGAAGAGAGCGGGGCCGAAGACTCCACTTCTAGCTCTGATTCTTCCACTCCCGGTAATGAAATAGTGACCTACTACAAGTCCACCTACGCCTCCATCCGTCTAGAATTTCTACCCAGTCGACCGGGAGAAACGGTCACCAGCTCCCTTGTGCAGCCTCAAATGGCAGGTGGACTGGTGAGCGTCCTGCAGTGCAGAGAGGGGGACCGTTGCATCGACTCTATCATGCCCTCCATCAATGAAGTTGCTAGTTTCCAACGCGCCCCTGACGAGCCCTACACCGATTGGTTCTCGTCTAGCGCGTGGTTGAATGGATGTGCGCCGTGGCTGTTGGTGAAGGAGGAACTCACCGCAGAGGAGTCGTTTATTTTGGGTCAAAATACGGAACAGGTGTACACCATTGAATTAGCTCGACGTGTTAAGCTCACCGCCAACGCCACCGTCCCTGGTACGCTTTTTATCATTGGAGAACTGCTGATCGAGGGCAACGACGGCGACACCGACCCCATCGTCCTCCGCGCGGAATCCGTTGTGGTGTTTGGCAACTTTACGGTGAGTTCCAAGCGAGCTACCTCTCAGAAGATCCGCATTGAAGTCGGCTACGTCTCGACCAAAATGTTGACCGACTCTGCAAAACCGGCAGATTGCACCTCTCGTCTACCTCTCCGCATTTCCCACTCTCGACGTGTGTTCTGCGGGCAGCTGCTTTTCCTCGGCCGCGTCATGATGTTGGGCCGTATGACTCCAACGGTGTTCACCGCAGAGGAGGCGATGGAGAAGGGCGACAACAGGATACCACGCGTGTATGCGAAACGAGACGAGTATGTCTACAAGGGATTGATGTCCCGGTATATGGACGAATACGGAATGGGTGGGAAGGGGAGTATCATCGATTATGATGACCAGGCGTGGCGAGCGGGTGACACCCTCGGCCTGACGAGCTCTAGCGGCAACTTTAAGGAAGCAGAAACGGTCACCGCAGAGACTGGCAGTGCCATTCAAATGCTGAATGAAAACCGCACTACTGCCGCAGGTTCCGAGGTACAATCAGGATTTCAGTACGCACACGGCTACGATGAGATCGACTTCAAGGCTCGAAGCGAGGTCGCGGTACTAACCAAGAACATTGAAGTGGACTGTCTCATCACAACAGCACAGGCAGAAAGAAACCTCTCCGCGCCGCTCATTGGCTGCTCTATCAGTCTCATGTACTCTGCGCTGCTAAACCAGACCAGCAATTTTACCGCTATCGGCGTTGCCCATACGAGGGTTCGGTCGAGGGGCGCAGTACAAACAGAATTTGACCGCAGACCCGACAGAAGGGAAGGACAATGGCTATATCTCAGATTATATGAGCGACAAGGGAGGCTTCATTCCCGCGGTGTGCTCCGTCGGCTCCGACAGTACAATGCGTATCGTCAGTTCTGTTTTTGTCGACGGCTACGGACCGGCGGTGTACGTCAACAATACCCGCACCATCCCCAAGACAGCGCTGGTGTTTATGGACTCTGTTGTGTGGGGCAGTCAGGGCGGGGGACTGCGGGTGGACAGTGGGTACCAGTATCTGCTATTGAATGAAGTCACCAACACCGCGAATGATCTTTCCGTTATCGACCCCGATCAGCTCGTCGTGACGGAAATTATCGGACGGTCTACGGTGCAGGTTTACATTTACTACTCTCTGGTGGCCGGTGTCACGTACTACCTGGACAAGACGAGAGAAAAGCCGTACGAGGGGTTGCGCTCCATGTGTGGCATCACCGCGAACGGCACCAACATTGAAATCATGAATACGGTGGTGGGCGGATCAGAGGGAGATGGATTTTGTGTCGACTGGAGAGTGGGGAGTATTTTCCGAGGCAACGTCGCTCACAGTAATGTTAACGGTATCTTCCTCTTCACCTCGGAGCTCCTTGCGGAGAGTTACACCCTGCAGGGAGGTGACTTGTCCACCAACTGGAATGATACGACCTTTGCGTTTGTCAACCTCACCGCGTATGACAACAGCTTAGCTGGTTTATACAGCTCGTCACATCAGAACATCACTATAGTGAATTCCACCTTTTTTGAGAACACCATCGGTGCCGCGTTGTCTGTGAGTAGTTACTTCTCTACCGGTAGTCAAGGCTTCGTGAACACCTCCATGGGCTGCCCGACCAGCTGCGCCGGCTGGACCCGTGTGCAACCCGGCTCCATCAAGATGTGGTGTCCTGGCTCCACAGCACCAGGCAACACCTGTGATAATAACGTCAATCACGTCTTCCTTCGACAGTCTCTTTACTGCGCCGCGTTGGCGCTTTTGCCCTCCTATGGGACGATTGGGCCCTCTTACACTCGTACTGCCCCCATCACAATTGTCCGGAATGCCGAGAATGAATACCCCACGTCGTCGCGATACTCTCTTACGAATGTCACCCTATCCGGGGTGGGAACGACGCAGTGCGATGGCAAGACTAGAGAGAGTGCGGTGTATGGAGCCGTCATTGGGGCGGGTTCTTCTGCCTCCATCTATGAAGTATCCTCCTCTAAGCTGAACTATCTACTGCATCCCAATGTGACGTGGTCAAAGGAAAGCGTTGTTGCCGTCACGAATGGCCCCTACTCGTTTAACTACGCCGATACCGTGTTCTACGATCTGGATGGCTCGCTCTTTCTTTCCAAGACGTGCAACTACATTGTGTCGCGATCTACCATGTCTTCTCTCTGTGAGTCGCAGGCGGACAATCCTACCGTGATGGCGTGCTGTGGGGTGCCGTTTGTACAGATACGTATTCGCAGTCTCGACGACCGTCAAGCCCCATTGAAGCAGATGAGTTTACAATACGAGGCTAGTAGGACCGACGGTGAAAAGGGCTCGTCAGTGATGGGAGCCGGCGCGCGGACCTATACGCTCCTAGAGGGTACCACCTGCGCCACCTCCACCACCGCCTACTGCACCACTAACCAATCCGCGGCCTCCTTCTCTCAAATCTACAAGACCTTCCCGCGGTCCACGATTACCCTTCAGTTCGACCAGACCAACTACCCCGACGCGTTTGTGGTGGGCATTGAGGGCTGCTTGAGTAGTTCCACCAGTACCTCCGCCAACTCCGCCCCATTTTCCAAGGTGCGACTAAAGATGATGGACGAGTCCAAAACGGTGACAGTGTGGCGGTATAATGTCTCTATCCCGACCGATATTAGTGTGGACCCCGACAGTGAGACGACCACCGCCGCGGCCAAGTGGTTTGTGACCAAAACGGTCGACCCCATTGGTGGGACCTCCGAGTCTTATATTGACATCCTCCTTCAGTGTGGTACCGGGGTGATTGTGCACCAGGCCGTCTACGGCGAGCTCCTGGTCTACAGCAACCGCTCCACCATCGAGACGGAGCGACAACTGGTGCGATGGAATAACAATGACGGCTTGATTCATTCGTCGTTAGTGGATGAGATGGATCCACGACTGAGGGCGACCCCTACGACATCTTACCCCGATATTCACCGACCCAAGAGTTCCTACATTCATCTCCGCTTTACCCTGCAAGATAGCTACTCGTACAATGTCACGGAGGCGTGTGCTATCGTCAATCAATTCTTGAATCAGTTCCGCGCCCTCCCCAAGTTTTCCGATATCGAGCCCACCTACAAGAACCCCACCAGTGGGACGGTTTCTGCGTTTCGGATCGGCGCCACCCATTTCGAGGTCGCAGGGGTGTTTCTCTGTCAGTCCCCGTTAGTATACAATGAGACCACCGCTGCGGTGCCCCACATCAACGCGTTTTACGTCTGGGATCAGTACCGATTGATTATTTTCCTTGTGATTATGATTTTCGCCATCATTGTAGCCATTGCGTACTCCATCACCTCCGAGGCGCTGTATCAAAAGTTTAAGAAAAGGTTTCTGAAGGCTAACGAAGAGGATTCCCCTGAGGTGAAGACGATACCGGGAGGGGACCCCGCTGCTCCCTTCCCCGTGTTGATGCGTAACTACACCATAGAGAGCGAAGTGGGACAAAAGACCAAGACGGTGGTGGCGGTGCCACTGCCCAACTACCATCTTACCTCCGTCCAAGTGGTGCAGCCCACTCACACCGAGGAGAATGCGACCCGACGCTACTGTCAACACTGGCGTGTGTCGCCAAAGACCTCTGACGCCCTCGTCGAGCGGTCTCGGAGCTCCGCCCAGCGGAATCAGCCCATGACGGTCTCGGGTTGGGTCGTGCCACCGGCCCCTCTAGCCCCCCACACTACGGGCCGCTCCCAGCGGAGCTCTCTCTCCAGCCACGACTCTGCCTTCACCGACCGCGCCGAGAGCGAGAGCAAGGAGCCCATCATTCCTGTCGATGTGCGCGCCACTAACCCACCGAAGCCCGATACCACCGACCCCGATGCAGAGAATACGTCACCGGTCTCTGTTTCCACCCCCTGCAGCTCCTCCGGCACCCCTGTTCTTCGGAACAGTCAGCCCATGTCCTTCCCCACCACCGTCACCGCCTCCACCA
>AUXL01000289.1:0-12757 GCA_000482185.1 Angomonas desouzai | reverse complement strand
CCCTTTCTTTTTCCATTTTTTCACAGTTCAATTAGCCCTATTATTTTTTGTGTCTTTTTTTTGTTCCCGATCTCTAGCTCTCTTCACACCACAAGTTTCTATTGAACACATTGTCAATTTGAAACACCGGTAATTTCTTTTTATTTCTACATTCCGAGTCTTCTCTTTGTTTTATAATGGCCAAGAAGGACGATAAGAAACTATCTAAAAAGAACTCTGCGAAGAAGAGCTCGTCTCGCAAAGGCAGCGCTGACTCGAAGAAGCGCAAGAGTAGCGCCGGCGCTCAGAGGAAGAACAGTAAGAGCTCTATGGGTTCCAAGAAGGGTTCCAGCAGTTCTCTCTCGAAGACCGGCGCCAAGACCGGAGCCAAGAAGGACGATAAGAAGGACGGCAAGAGGGATATTGCCGCCCCTGCGGGCGGTGCGGCCAAAGGACCTCAGGCGGGCGGCTCCACCGCTCCCGGTGCGCAGCCCAACGGTTCCATGTACGGGTACGGCATGAACCAAGGAATGGGCAGCATGGGTCAGGGAATGGGCAGCATGATGGGAGGCCCTGGATCGATGTACGGAGCTGGTCAGAGCTCCATGTACGGCGCCGGCGGTCAGCAGAGCTCCATGTACGGTGCTGGTCAAACTTCCATGTACGGTGCGGCAGACGGATCGACAAATGCGAACGGCGCCGGCGGTATGGGATCCATGTACGGTGCTGGACAACAGAGTTCCATGTACGGTGGTGGCCAGCAAAGCTCCATGTACGGCATGGGAATGGGAGGCATGCCTGGATCGATGTACGGCATGGGAGGCATGCCCGGTTCGATGTACGGTATGGGCAGCATGATGGGTATGGGTGGTCCGATGGGATCCATGTATGGCATGGGAGGCCCGATGGGCAGCATGATGGGAATGGGAGGCATGCCTGGCTCCATGTACGGCATGGGTGGCCCAATGGGCTCTTCCAACTACGGAAGCATGTACAACGGAGGTAGTTTTGCCTCCTACGGAGGTGGCAGCTTGTACGGTGGAGGTTCCATGTACGGCGGCGGCAACTCCGGAACGGCCGGCAGTCTTTACGGATTCTTTGGTACGGAGTCGCAATATGTGCCCCACCACAAAAAGGAAAAGTTTGTTACCCCCAAGGCCAACAAGTTGACGGAAACCGCCGGATACCGCGACAAGCGGGCTTCTTCCTCGGCCGCAAGCGCTCCCGCCGCCGCCTCCCCGGCCCCCGCTTCCTCTCCGGCCCCCGCCTCCTCCACCACCGCCGCCGCGTCCCCCAAGAAGGAGTCGACCGCCTCCCCGGCTGCCGCGAAGAGCAGAGAGGTTAAACCCAGTTCCCCTAAACCCTCCAACAAGGACAAGGAACCGTCCTCGACCACCCCCTCCGCTGACAAGCCGAGCGACAGGAAGTCGTCCACCCCCGCGGTGACCAAAACCTCTTCCGCCAAGAACCGATCGGCGGAGCCCAAGGACAGCGTCAACGAAGAGCTGGCGGACGGCGTTATTGGCAGTCTGGTGTACATTGATGAGTCTAACCCTCGGGTCAGCAAGAAAGACGCCAAGACCCTCACCATCAAGGACGAGAGTGATGCCACTAGAACTCACAGTGTCAACGAGATTTTGCCGTTGAACACCCTGAAGGATTCCACCAAGTCGTTTGTCCTGACGGGTCAAGTGAACCACGTCGGTCAGGGCCATAATGTCTCCCTTCTGATCTTCGACACCCCCGCAAAGACAAAGACCTCCAGCGATTTAGTGAAGTCGTTCATGAGCACCTCGATGAAGCGTCTGGAGGAGGAGGCCCCCGGGTACTGGAAGGTCATCACCGCGGGCGCGACTATTACTTCCGCCAAGACGCACAAGGACGTTGCCTCTCCCAACGGCGAACCGGTCGAGACGGAATTCGGCTCCAATCCCATCTTTGGTCCGTCCATCATGAACGTGAAGAGAACGACACTGACGAAGGTGGCGGATACGGACAAACACTTTTCGTCCTATCTCCCCACCGCCGTGAAGCCGGAGGAGATCACCTACATTCACAACATTGTTGTCTTCAAGAAGAAGGACGAAACCTATGTCTCCGCCTTGTCCGTTTTTATTGTCCATACCGTTGAGATGATGGAGGCCGTGAACGGCGGCGACGACAGACGTATTCCCATGCCTCTCTTCAGAGCCGCGGTGGGCGGGTCGTGCTGCTCCTCCGTCATCAGCTTCCCGGACGGAAAGAAGGAGTCCGCGGCGGACGAGAACGCCACCTTACTGGCACAAACAGCCATTTGCGCCAAAGAGAATACCCCGCTCCGAAGCGGTAATGTGTCTCGCTTTATCGAGTTCTCTGAAAAGCAGATGGAGAAGCTGAAGGAGACTGGAAAGGGCCCGGAAATGAAGCCGATTCTTGAAAAGCTGAGCACCATGACCGAGGACGCAAAGAACATCCACAAGGACTTTAAGACGGTGCCTCAACTCTATTCCATGGCCCGAGGCGACGCCCCGGCCTCCGCGAAAAACAGCGCCGTGGCACCCGTTACCAAGGCCCCCTCCACCACCGCCAGTGCTCTCGCTCCCGCGAAGTCAGCCTCCCAGCCCGTCTCCTCCTACGATCCGTTTTCCTCTCTCCACCGTATCGTGTACGTGGAAGACGCCCCCAAGGAGGCCACCACAAAGTCTATTGATGTGGAGGTAAACGGTGTAAACAAGACTTTTGACGTGGAGGAGTGCATTATGCGTGCCACGACAAGCGGCCCTGATGTGCAATCCACGGAGATCAGCCGGATGGCAGGCGTCTTTTCCGCCGGTACCCGAGTCTCCCTACTCGGCGTGGACGCCATCAAGGGCAAGCCGGTGCAGGATCAGGTTTTGTGGAAGTTTACCAAGTTCGTTATCAAGTCCGCTATGGATTCGAAGGACGCGAAGTTGGCGGTGATCAATTTGTACGCCTGCGTCATCACGGAAAAGGATATCCTTTGCGATGCCATCGCCCAGACGATCGCCACCTCTCCCATCACGGTCGGTAGTTCCCCGCTGGCCGGATGCACTGTGCTCAACACTTCGTCCAAAAAGATCACCAAGAGCACTGAGGTGGACGCCGCGGTCGACTCCGCCGTTAAATTTGCCGGTGATGTCTTCAACAAGAATAAGGGCAGCTACATTTTTCTCTTTGCGGTTCTGAAGAAAGTGACCTCTGACAACGTTTTAGTGTCCTCCATCACGTCGGTGGCCACGTCAAGCTTTGAGCCCTTCGTGACGCTGAAGGAAGGCACCTCACCCCTTCCCCTCAACCTCTTCTCTGACGTGGTGGATGCTCGCTCGTGTATGGCGTCTGTGATTTCTGTTAACAGGAACAACGACCAAAACCAGGTGAGTGGACTCCTTCTAGAACAGCGTTCCCTCACCCGCAACCGCAAGCCTTTTACTGCCCAAGCCGGAAGTGTAACCGACTTTGTCAAGAACGGAGAGCGCAACACCAACGCCCTCATCGCGCGGATGGAGGAAACAAAGGACCCGGAGGAGAAGGCGATTGTGGCGTCGAATCTGGAGCGCTTCAAGAACAGCCTCAAAAATGCAGAGGCCATCCACAAGGATCCCGTCCACGCCGATCCCTTGTTTGTTCCTCGTGGTGACGGCATTCCCAGAACTGCTGCGGAGCGGTCCGAGTCCAAGTCGGCAGGAAAATCCTCCGCCGCGTCTCCCAAGAACTCTTCTGCGTCTCCCAAGAACTCTTCCGCGTCTCCTAAGGCTTCCTCCGCCTCCCCCAAGGCTGCGGTCTCCCCTGCTGCCTCAAAGACGGCCCCTCCCGCGGCTGCCTCCCCCGAGGGCGAGCCGAAGTTCGTGGAGAGGGCCAACCCCAAGGTTGCTGTGATTATTACGGAACAATTGCGAGAGGGTATTAAACCGCTGGAGGGATGGTCTGCGGCGTGTACCAACAACACCCTCACCATCACTGACGTGGAAGGCCCAAAGACCGCCCCCGTGGATGAGAGTGTGGTGCGAGAATCCAGAAGCACCACTGTCCGTCTCGCGCTGCTGGACGAGGCTCGCGATGATTTTATGAATGGTTACAACGTGGCATTGCTGACCGGCGATGCCCGGGGCTCTGCGTCCAGTCTGGAGGTGGTGGATCGCACTATCCGCACCATCATTGGCAAACTGCAGCCCGATTGCAGCCTCTACTTGTCGATTTGCGCCTTCTCAGCGAAGGACAACACGTTCCGTGATACCCTCAAGCCGGATTCCGATTTCGAACCCTGCAAGATACGACACGGTAAGGTCACCGGTACTTTCTTGAGTAATGTCCACCGAGAGAAGATCACCGCCATTGATCAGTTCGTGCGGGCGATGGGCTCCAGTCTCAAGACGTGCGGCGAGACCCGCTCCTATGTGATGGTGCGCCTTATTCTCGTCAAACCTGTTGGCACCGATGACTGCAACGTGTCCTCTTTCGTGTCGGTGATGTGCCCCGGGGAGTACTCTCTCTACGTCAAGGCGCTCACCTCCGGTTCCTCCGGCACCCTGCTGCACAGTGCCCTCGGTGGCGGCTGCAAGACCGTGGTGGTCCAGGGATACACCAAAGACCCCGTTGACGAGAGCTGCTTGGCGCTGCTCAAGATTGCCACGGACGCGAGGAAGTTGGAGAATCGCCCCCGTGTGTGCAGCTTGAAGCAATCCAAGATAAACGCCAAACACTTTTTAGGGCTGATGGAGAAGAAGGCGCCGGAGGATGAAAAGTCGAAGGCGACCGTGGCGGGCTGCCAGGAGCTCATCGCCACAATAGACGCCTTCATGGCGGACGTCACCCAATGCCCCCCGGAGGGCTTGTAAGGAGAGCACCCTATGAAAGATCCCAAAACGGTACCACTACGATCGCCATTATTATCGTCTTGACGATACCACACAATAATAGTGACACTGTCGTTCTATTTACACCAATTACCATAAGAACGATTGAACGGCGACACAAATAATTAACAATAATAATAATAATTAGAATAATAATAATAATAATAATAATACAACTCAAAATTGAATTGAAGGGCATTTTTTTTTCTTCTATTTTATTAACTACTACTTTTTGTTTGTTTTTTATTATTATATATATTTTTCTTCGAGATGTTGCTGTGAATGTTTTAATCATGTATAGCTGTGTATTTGTTGTGGTATCCCTCCCCCCTCGTCATTTTCTTTCATCCGTTTGGAAGCGATGTTATTTATTAGTCTTTGACGGCGATAATTTCTGATGTTTTTTCATTGTTCTTTTACTTAATGGTAATAATATTAAAAAAAAAAAATGTATTTATCTCCCCTTGTTTATTACCATTGAAACCATCAATTGTGACTGTCACAAACTACACCTCTTTCTTCGGGCTTTTTTTTTTCCCCTTTCACTTTAACACACGTTGTTTTCTGCATGAATTTACGCGGCGATTGCAATATTCTGTCATATCCCCTTCTCTCCCCCTGCTTTTTTTCCCCCAATAATAATAATAATAATAATAAAGCTTTTCTACTACGTACTTTGCTCCGAAATGAAGTCCGATAAGAATTCCAACTCCAAACCTAGCAGTGCGAAGAAATCTTCCTCCTCAAAGAAAGCGTCACAATCGGGCGCCTCATCGAGGAAGGCTTCTACGGACTCTACCAAGAAAAATAGCACTAGATCCTCGGGAAGTGGAGGCGCCGCCAAGCCCAACACGGCTGCCAAGCCCAACGCCGCCAAGCCCCCCGCCACTAACGGCGCTCCCGCCCAGGGGCCCTATTCCATGGGTAACAACGGCATGAACCAAGGCGGCGGCCTCAACCCGATGGGCTCCAGCGTCCCCATGGGTACGAATCAAACCGGCCCCGCGGGAGGGTACCCGACGCCCCAGGGTGGCATGAACCAAAACGGCTCGATGTATGGCATGGGTGGGCCCGGCACCAATTCCATGTACGGTATGAACGGCGGCTACGGCTCCATGATGGGACAGGGCATGCAGCCCGGCGCGGGCGGAATGAGCGGCTACGGAATGGGTGGCTCAGCCTACGGTGGAAGTTTTGCCGGCAGCAACAGTTCCCAATACAGCTACAGCATGATGCCCATGCAGTCCCTCATGAACGACCCCATCATGGGCTCCATCTACGGCCAAATGCTCAGCGGCCCAAGCGGTCAAAGCGGTCGGTTTGGGGGGAGTCTCTACGGCGGTTCCCTCTTTGGGAGCACCGGCAGTCTCTACGGTGCGGGTGGCAGTTTGTACGGCAAAAACGATATTGGTAGCGTGATGGGTTCCATGTATGGTATGGGAAGCATGTACGAGAGTCTCAAGCCCCACACGTCTCTTGGTGTGGTGAAGAAAGCCGATGTTCCCTTTTCCTACACCTTCCAGTCCGGCGTCGGTCAGGCCGGCCTCGGCTCCCGCCCGAGTTCCTTTCTCGACGTCCGCGACCAGATGAACAACTCTTTCCGTAGCCGAGGCAGCACCGGCTCCTTTGGCCCCAGGAACGGCCCCAGAATGACCCGAGCCGCGATGGAGGAGGAGAGGGGCGGTGCCAGCACCTCCGCTTCGAGCCCCCCCAAGAGCCGGGCGGTGGCAATTTCCCCTCAAAAGAAGACCGACAATGCCAGCAATGCTCGATCGGAGACGAAAAGCGCGGATGGCGCGTCCCAAAGTATGCGTGCGCCCAACACCCCCAAGTCCGCGGGAGGCAGGACCCATCTCAATGTGAACCCTGGCATTCACTCCGCCGTCGTGCTTCAAAAATCATCTAGCGCCAAGGTCACCGCCAGCGGCAACGATGTGACGGTCGACAATACCACCGTCCACGTCGGTGAGGTGGCCACCTGTGACGATCAGGTCAATGTTTCCCTCAAGTGTGTTGGCGACGCGCTGGACCACGTGATTGCCGGACACGCAGCCGCTGTTGCCGTGTTCGACGACGGTAAATCGGAAAAGATGGTTCCTCCGTTTGTCTGTGGTATCGCCAAGCAGCTATTCGATCGTGTGGCGGAGGAAAAGAAAAAGGGCAAGACCGACTACAAGTTCCAGCTGACAGCCCTCTCCCTCAAGAGTGGAGAATCCAAGGACTTAATGAAGGCGGGGGCTTCTTTCGGCCCTCTGGAATGCGGTGGCACCCCACTGGTGGGCCCCGCCATCGCCGGTGCGGACTCCAAGACCCCTTCGTCGTGCGAGGAGTTCAAATCTTGTGTCATGGATGCGTTGAAGAACTCGACAGAAAGCGACAAGCTCATAGTGTTTACATGCCTGGTGAAGCGCGTCCACACCCCTTCCGGGGGAGGCGAGCGCGACGTGAGCGTTTCGGCGTTTAATATTTTAGTCAGCTGCGACGGTCCCAAGGTGTTCTCTAAAATCACGTCAAACCCCAAGGAGGCGTATGGCGGGCTATACCGACAGGTGTTCGGCGGAGCCTGCTTCACCACCGTGGTGATGCTGGTTCGGGACTCGAACGGAAACTGCGCCGATGCTCTCAAGGAATTGGGAAAGTTGGGCGACGTAAAGAATAACGCCCCCCGAAGTGGAAATGTCCGCCGCTTCATGGATTTCACCAAACTAGAAATGGAAAAGAAGTCGGGAGACGATCGAGTTCGCCTGCAACAAATCCTGGATGACTCCCAGAAGCTCATTGACGATCCCAACGCCCCTATCCGCCTCTACATCAACAAGTCGGCCGCCGCCCCTGCCGCCAGCTCCCCAAGAGGAACTGATCCCACCTCCGACGACCACCACTTCCGTTCCATCGTGATCCCAGAGACGGACAAAGGCAAGTCCTTTACTGTAAAGGACGGCGCCGTCATCGCCGGTGGCTCCTCCTTCCCCTTCAATGAAGTGTTAAAGGCGAGCTCCCTCAAGTCGCGCAATTTGGACTCCAAAGAGGTGGATCGAATTGCCTCTCTGTTTGCGGAAGGTTATAACTGCGCCCTTCTCTCTATTGATAGCGAAAAGATGTCCAAATCCCCCTTTGACTCTCCCTGTTGGGCCGTGACCAAGGAAGCCCTCCGCGCCGTTCTCAAGACCAAGGGAGAAAATATTGCGGTACGAACGGCCTTTTCGCTCGTGCGCGATGGACAGTGCAAGGACGCCCTGGGTAACGGTGTCTGGTCCACCCTCTCCACCTCCGTCTCTCCCATCTACGGTCCGGTTATTGATCAGGCCAAACTGCACCGCGTCAAGTCGGAGTCCGAGTTCGATGATCTCCTCTCCACCGCCAAGAAGTCGTACGGTAACCAGTGGGAGAAGGATGTTCTCGTGCACTGCATCCTCATCGCCTTCTATACGAAGGACGGAGACGGCGTTGTCTCGTCGTTTTTCACCTCCACTGTCCCCCTTCAGAGTGCCTCCATCTACGACAACGCCGACTCCCAACCCCTCGCCCCCGTCTTTAAATACGCTCTGGGGGGAACGTGCTCCTCCAAGGTCCTCTGCACGCTCCACAGCTCCGACGACTCCGCGGATGTGCTTGGGGCGATGAAGACACAAAAGCGATTGAGCGGCATTCAGTCGAAGCGCCTTCGTAAGGGTTACATGTCCGACTTTGTGAACTACACCGCCGACGCCATTGCGAAGCGAAAGAGCGTTCTTTCCGACCCCAATGCATCCGAAAAAGACAAGGAAACGGTGGCGAGAACACACGCCACGATGCAGCAGATGGTGGACGAGTACCGTGCCGTGATCAAGAACCCCGCCAACAGCTTCCCCGGAACGTTTAAGAGCAACAATGATTCCTCCGCAGACTCTGGCGACACGCAAAAGAGCAAGCTGGTTGGCTTCGTGACCCGCTCGACCAACAAGGAAACATCCCTCCAAATCGACGGAACCCATTTCCCCTTTGATGAGGTGGTGGAGATCACCTACAAGGACAGGACGGCGAGCACCAAGCCCAGTGTGGTGATGGCGGAGCTGGAGAAGAACTTCCACGACGGCCACAACTGCGCTATTCTGTCTGCCAGTTCGGCCGAAGTACCCTTTGGCCAGGAGGCTTCTTGGATGTACTTCAAGAAGACGGTGACTTCCGCTTTTGGAAGGAAGGCGGCCGGTGATTCGGTGGTGGTGGACCTCGCGTTCGCGGTGGTCTCCGAGTCCAAGTTGGAGGCGGATCTTCTCTCCGATTCCTCAAAATCTCAGCCCCTGAAGGTTCACATCTCCCCCATCGCCAACTCCAAGGTGGAGGATATCGAGGTGGCGCTCGCTGACACGGAAGAAAAGGCGGAAAGTATCATGACCAAGGCGTTTGACCGTGCCACGAAGTACATGAAGGAGATTCGGGAGGGCAGCTCGGTGATGGTGGGTTACGCCTTCCTTCGCCGCATGACAAAGGGGGGGCAACTGTTTCTCAGTTCCCTCTTTGGCGCGCTTAGCGGACCGAACGCCTTGCCCTACAAGGAGATCCTCAGCCGTTCCACCGTTCCCCGAGTGCAGCTCTTCCAAGGGGCGGTGCAAGGCCCCTGCAGGACTGTGGCGTGCCTGAACTACAAGACGGAAGACGCGACGGGTAAGAGCATGTCGACCGCCATGACTCAAATCTGTAAATTCAAGATCACCAGTAGTCCCCGCACCGTTAATGACTTTATCGCCAAAAACGAAGAAAGCCTGGAGCGCACCGCCCGTGTGTCGAGCAACTCCGCCGATTCGTCCGAAAAAGCCACCCTCCAGACCAAGATTCAACGCATGAAGAGCGTGTTGGATGACCACAAGGCCCTCATAAAGGACTTCAAGAAGCCCATTCCGTTCTACAGGGAAGATGCCCTTCAGCGCCAAAACTCCCAGAACTCCAAGAGCTCCCGACAGCGTCTCGCCCGGGCCTCCTCCACCCACAACCCCTCCAAGATAGCGACGGTGGCGGTGGTGACGAAGGGCCGGTCCGGCGCCAAGACGGTGGAGGTGGTGGACGAAACGCACCTCAAGTACAACGGCACCGAGGTGGACTTCACCGAGGTGATTTCCCGCCCCGACAACTCCTCCACCATCCGCTCCGTGAAGATGGACGAAATGACCGATCTCGCCGTCGGCTCCTTTAACGGGGCGATCGTGATGACTGAGGGACCCAACTCAAAGGCCTGCGTCCCCTTCGCGAACCGCGTCGTGCGAAACGTCCTGGCCCAGCTCCCCAAATCCACAGAGGTGTACTACAATCTCTACGGCATTAAACCGGATCAAACGGTGAAGGACTTCCTCAAGAAGGACGCTTACAAACTGCGCGCCGTCCACAACTCCCCCCTCTTCGGTCCTTGCTACGAGGACCCTGTCATGCAGCAAATTTCTAACGAGGGGGTGTTTGAGTCCACCTTTCAGACGGCCCTTACGGAATGTGCCGCCGACGGCGCCCTTTGTGTTGCGGTGTTTGTTCTCAAATTCGTCACGGAGTCTGGCTCCACCATAGAAGACGTGTCCCTCAGTAGTTTACTCATCTCCGTCGACCCCACCGGTACCGCCACACCCTATGAAAAGTTACTGTTCGTGGAAAAGAAGCAACGCGGTATATTCCAGTACGCCCTAGGCGGAAGTTGCCAGACGATCGCGGTTCTCGGTGTCACCGAAGACTCGGATAAGGATAGCTTGAAGAAGACGATGAATACAATGAAGCTCCTGGGTGCGGTGGAGGGTACCGCCCTTCGCAATGGTAGTGTGCGCCGCTTCCTAGACTACACCAAGGCTGCCATGGACAAGATGATCGCCGAGGTCCAGAAAATGCCCCCCGCCCAGGCAGAAGAAATTAAAAAGAACCGTATTGCTAAGGTTCAGGTGATGTGTAATAACAGTACAGACCTCCTCACCAATCCTAAAGGCAAGAAGCCCCTTCTGTACCCATCATCGTAGTAGATTAAACATAATTTTTAATTTTTGTAACTTTTTTGTATTTTCACCTTTCTTTCTTCTCGACCCATAAAGCGTGGAACGCTTTACAATATATTCTGAACTTCAATTTTCAACTTTTTTTTTTCTTTTTTGGTTTTATTGGATGACACCGTAAAGACAACTGCTTTACGTTCTTTTTTTTTTTTTTCATGTATCCCTTCCTCACCCCCACACTGTATTTTTCTTGTTCTTTTTATGCTGCGTTGCGTCCCTTCTGCGTGAGTCACCCCTATGTATGATTCTTACCCTTTTTGTTTTTTTTTATTGTTGTAGTCGTTGCTGTAGGCTGCGTTTTTGGAATACATTTTGGCTATTCTATTTCACCTTTTTTTTTCCATTCATGCCAAATTTCTGTTTTTTTTTTTTTTTGAAATAGTCTCTTTCGTGTTATCATTTTCTTGAACTTCCCACAAAACCCTTCTTTTCCCATTCCCCTTTCCATTCTTTTCCACGACCAAAGAATCAAATCTAGTTTGATTTTTCCCCCTTTTATTTATTTATTCATTTTCTTTCTCTTTCCTTCTATATGCAGCAGTACCCCGGGGGCTATCCCCAGCAGGATCCTTATCAGCAGGCCTACGGCGGCGCCAACATGAACTACCCCCAGAATAACGGTTACCCGCAGAATAACGGCTACCCCCAGAACGGCGGCTACCCTGAAAATTACGGCTACCCCAGCCAGCCCAACGGCATGACCCACCAGTCTAGCATGATGATGGGGGGCATGGACAAGAAGAAGAGCTTCACCGGTCCTCAGACCGAGGAGGAGCGACAGGCGACGCTTGCCCGCCGTCGTGGCTCGACCAAGTTTCAGAGCATGCACAGTGTCCGGAGCTCCGCTGCGATAGGAAACGGTAACGCAGAGGACGGCATGGCCCGCCACGGCAGTAAATTCGTGAACAAGCACGCCCGTAACACCCAGGAACAGGTGAGTATGTACGGCGCCATTGACAATGACGAAGAGGAGAAGGAAGACTTGAAAAAGTACTACGGCGATATGGCCAACCGACAGGAGGAAAAGACGCTGGACGGTATCAAGGCGGTGCGCAGCTACCGTGGTACCGTGGAGGACGGTCAGGATGTGGGCAAGCCTCGCCGCGTCACCACTCAAAAGTCCCACACCGGGAAGGCGACGGGATATGGTGGTATTAACTTTAAGAGAAACATAGCGATGCGGAAAGGAGAGGAGTGGGGCGATTTGGAGGTGCGAAAGAAGGACGGGGACAGTAGTAGAGGCGTCGGCGGCCCGCAGTACGGCGGATACAACCCCCCCAACATGGAAATGATGATGGTGGATGCCCCGGCGATCCCACGCGTCTATAGCAAGGAGGAGGTCCGCACGTACAGCAACCTCAGCGATGTCTTTGCGGACGAGGACGGTAGCGATGATGACGAAATAGACTCGGATTAAGCCCCGTTCTCTTTGTTTATTCCTACCCCACACTCTCCCCCCACGTTTTCATGTAATTACCACACCACCACGCCCTTCATTCACTTGCTACAATAATACCTTTCCCCTTTTACTTGCTTGAATATTTTCATTTTGTTCATACAACCCTTCTCTTATGTTTTTTTTTTTTTCTGATGTATAGTATATATAAATATTCCCCTAAACACTTTTTATTCTTATTATTATTATTATCCCTCCTACCGCGTGCGGTCAAATATATGGTTCAATAATAATAAAAATAAAAAAGTATTTTTATTCATGTAACAATTTGACAACTTTCAGTATGTTTCCCTCTTTTTTTTTTTTGTTGTTGTTGGATGTGGTTTTCACACCTCACGTGTTTGTACAGCTGATCTTTCAGAAACTGAAACAAATCACACTTTCCCTTTCTCTTTTTTCTTATTGTTGATTGTTATTGAAACCACTACTAATTTCAGTGTTTTTTCAGAAATACAACAAAAAACTAG
>AUXL01000288.1:0-12759 GCA_000482185.1 Angomonas desouzai | reverse complement strand
GCCTTGCACCGTGTCACGTCGCTACATCAGTCTACCCTCAGTGCCGAAATGACTTTGCATTCTTTTTTTTTTGTTTTTTACCCCCGCTGCCTGTGAACTATCTTTTGTGTGGTTCCTCCTGCGTCCCTCGCCCTTAACTTCTCTTCCTCTCCTTCCATTTAGTAGTTTCCTCCTATTAAGCAGCAAGCCTTCTCTACTCCTCATTTTATTAGCGTTCAGTTTTCACCGTGCGCTTATTTTTTTTCCTTTTCGAAACACCGCCCTTTTCTTTTTTATATATTTCCACCACCGACTAACGACCAACGATCATGAACTGCCTTCAAAGTGTGCTGGAGTACCTTCCTCAACCCCCTCTCGCCCTCCTCGCCGTCAGCCGAGAGGCCCGCGTGTGCATCGATTGCGGCTCCGGCGACCGTCGTGCCGGCCTTGACACAAGGACTGTGGGGGAGGATGGCGTGCTGCGGTACGACCTCGACGTGGGGGATCTCGCTGCCCTTGAGCACGCGGCTTGGTGGGTGACGCGGCCGCATGACTGCCCTTTGCGGATCCACGTCACCTGCGATGGCGAGGACGACCTCGTACGCATCCTTGGTGCGCTCCGAGGACTGCAGACGGCGCTCGGAGACCGGCCCCCGGAGTGCGAGATGACGGCTACTGGACTGACCAGCTGCCTGCCCTTCGCGGACTGCACCTTTCTCTCTGCCTTGACGCTCACAAACTGCGGCTCCTTGCGATCACTGGAGGGACTGGAGAGTGCCGCGGATCTAAAAAGGTTAAATATCTCACACACCGCTATCCATTCACTGCGTGTGCTTCAGAACCACCCGTTGCTGGAGGAGCTGAATATTTCGTCTTGCTGGCAGCTATTGTCGGTTGACAGATTAGACAGTATGCCAAAATTAAAGAAACTCAATCTCTCTATGACCCGCGTCCAATCACTACACCGTCTCTGGGACCATCCCTCGCTGGAGGAGTTAAATATCAGCGGGTGCAATCTGGTATCGTCTATCGACGAACTGGAGAGTATAACCGGACTGAAGGTGCTAAATGTGTCTGAGACTGCCATCCAGTCGCTGCGTCCGCTTCAGAACCACATGCTGTTGGAGAATTTAAATATCTCCGGGTGCAGACAGTTGGCATCATTTGATGAATTGGAAAGTATGAAAGGCCTCAAGAAGCTGGACATGTTTGACACTGCCATTCAGTCACTACGACCGCTACAGAATCACCCCTCTCTGGAGGAGCTAAATGTGAGTAACTGTGATCAGCTGTCGTCGTTTACTGAATTAGAGAGTATGACTGGACTGAAGAAACTAGACATAACCTACACCGCTATTCAGTCACTTCACCCACTCCGGAGGCACCACTCTCTGGAGGTTCTTTTACTATATCATTGTGTGCAACTATCATCGCTTGATGCGTTGGAGAGCGTAATTCAATTGCGAAAGCTGGAGTTAACTAACACCCCCATCGAGTCGCTGTATCCGATACAGAGCCACATCTACTTGGAGGAGCTAAATATCTCGTGGTGCACGCAGTTATCATCATTTGATGAACTGGAGAGTATGACAGGACTGAGGAAATTAAACGTGTGTTATACGTCCATCCAGTCCTTGCACCCGCTCCGAAACCACCCTTCTCTAGAGGATCTGAATATTACCTCGTGCATGCATGTATCTTCATTTGATGAACTGGAGACTATGAAAAGGCTGAAGATATTAAATGTATCTCACACCTCCTTTCAGTCACTTCGTCCACTCGAATACCACCCGTCCTTGGAGAGGCTATTTGCCTGGGGCTGTGAGCAGCTATCTTCATTCGATGAACTGGGCAGTTTGAAGGGACTCAAGGAGCTGAGCATACCCGATACCCGCATTCAATCACTACACCCTCTCTGGGACCATCCCTCGCTGGAGGAGTTAAATATCAGCGGGTGCGATCTGGTATCGTCTATCGACGAACTGGGGAGTATAACCGGACTGAAGGTGCTAGACCTGTCGGAGACTGCCATCCAGTCGCTGCGTCCGCTTCAGAACCACATGTCATTAGAGAATTTGAGTCTTTCCTGGTGCCGACAGCTGCTTTCATTTGATGAATTGGAAAGTATGAAAGGCCTCAAGAAGCTGGACGTGTCTGACACTGCCATTCAGTCACTACGACCGCTACAGAATCACCCCTCTCTGGAGGAGTTAAATGTGTGTCTCTGTGAGCAGCTAAAGAGCCTTGGGGAGCTGACTGGGCTTCCGCGCCTACGGGTGGTGAAAGCTGTCGAACTCAGCGAAGAGGTGGAGAGACCGTCCAACTGCCCTCTTTTGGAGGAAGTTTTTTTTGGTATGAGATAATCTACACCTCTGAAGATGACCCGGGGAGCGGTGTGCCCGGCTGTTTAACGATGGAAAAGAAGTGCGTATCAGTGCACCGAGGCGGCGGTGAATGGACATGCCGTCGTGTCAGCCGCCTTGAAGAGTGTGCTGCTAGTGCAATGACACTCCTTTCCCCATTCATTTTTGTACACTTTTCTTCTTCTTCTAACTTTGTTGCAGTAAACAGCCTTTTATTCGGTTTTGCTCGCTGTGACAGTTACTCCCCTTCTTTTTCCACTTAGTAATCTTCTTTTCTCAAGCAACAAACCAGATCTATTTCTCATTTTATTACTGTTTATTTCATTTTTTTTTCTTTCAAACCACCGCCTTTTTATTTTTATTTTTTTTTCCACCACCGACCAACGACTAGCGACCAACGATCATGTACTGCCTTCAAAGTGTGCTGGAGTACCTTCCTCAACCCCCTCTCGCCCTCCTCGCCGTCAGCCGAGAGGCCCGCGTGTGCATCGATTGCGGCCCCGGCGACCGTCGTGCCGGCCTCGACACAGGGACTGTGAGGGAGGATGGCGTGCTGCGGTACGACCTCGACGTGAGGGATCTCGCTGCCCTTGAGCACGCGGCTTGGTGGGTGACGCGGCCGCATGACTGCCCTTTGCGGATCCACATCACCTGCGATGGCGAGGACGACCTCGTCTACACCCTTGGTGCGTTCCGGGGACTGCAGACGGCGCTGGGTGACCGGCGGCTGGAGTGCGAGGTGATGGCTGATAACATCACGAGCTGCCTGCCCTTCGCGGACTGCACCTTTCTCTCTGCCTTAACACTTGAAGACAGCCCCCCCCTGCAATCACTGGAGGGACTGGAGAGTGCGAGGGCACTGAGAAGGCTAAACGCATCCCTCACTTCTATCCAGTCCTTAGGTCCTCTAAGGAGCCATCCCTCCCTGGAGGAGCTGGCTGTGTCTGGGTGTAATCAGCTGTCGTCGTTCGATGAACTGGAGAGCATGACGGCACTGAGGAAGCTAAACGGATGCAATACTGACATCCAGTCCTTACGTCCACTGAGGAACCACACCTCCTTAGAGGAGTTGAATGTGTCCTATTGTGAGCTGACGTCGTTGGATGGACTGGAGGGCACGACGGCACTAAAGAAGCTATACCTGTTCCAAACTCCCATCCAGTCCTTGCGTCCACTGAGGAACCACCTTGCCTTAGAGGAGCTGAATGTGTCTGGGTGTAATCAGCTGTCGTCGTTCGATGAACTGGAGAGTATGACGGCACTAAGGAAGCTAGACGTATCCGGTACTTCCATCCAGTCCTTGCGTCCACTCAGGAACTACCCCTCCTTGGAGGAGCTGGATGTGTCCGGATGTAAGCAGCTATCGTCGTTAGATGGACTGGAGGGTATAATGGGCCTCAAGAGGCTATTCCTATCCGGTACTTCCATCCAGTCCTTGCGTCCACTGAGGAACCAACTTGCCTTGGAGGAGCTGAATGTGTCCGGGTGTAGGCAGCTATCGTCGTTCGATGAACTGGAGAGTATAACGGCACTGAAAAAGCTAAACTTGCGCAGTACTCGCATCCAGTCCTTGCGTCCACTGAGGAACCACCCGTCCTTAGTGGAGCTGGATGTGTCCTGGTGTAAGCAACTAGAAGACCTAGGGGAGCTAAGTGGTCTTCCACGTCTACGGAAGTTGGTTGTCAAAGGTCTTGATAGGGAGATGGAGATGCCCTCGAAGTGTCCGTTGTTGGAGAAGATAGTCTTTGAGTAAGCTAACGGTACAACGTGCGGTCCTATAAGGCGTTTGACCGGTAGGGGCACCGTGCGTGCTTTCTCTCTGACGTCGTCGTGGCGTGGACAGGGGCCTTACGCCGCTCCCCATCGGGTCCTGTTAGGAGGCGTACCTGCCGCCCGCAAGACTTATGTATTGCCTTTTCTTACTTGCATTAATTACTTTCCCTTTTCTCTCTCCTTTGCTGCGATGAACTGCCTTTCACTTGGTGTCTCCTGCCTCCCCCCTAACCCCTCTTCCTCTCCTCCCTGTTCGTAGTTTCCTCGTATTAAGCCTTCTCATTTTCTCATTTTATTATTCTTTTCCACCTTTTTTTTTTAAATCACTGACCAACAACCATGAACTGCCTTCAAAGTGTGCTGGAGTACCTTCCTCAACCCCCTCTTTCTCTCCTCGCCGTCAGCCGAGAGGCCCGGGTGTACATCGAGTGCGGCCCTGGCGACCGTCGTGGCGGCCTCGATTTGGATCTTGCGGAGGACGAACGAGTGCTGTGGTATATCCTTGAAGTGAGGGAGCTCGCCGCCCTGGAGCACACGGCTTGGTGGGTGACGCGGCCGCACGACTGCCCTTTGCGGATTCTCACCACGTGCTTAAACGAGGACGGCCTCGTAGAAACCCTTGCGGTGCTTCGTGGAATTCAGACGGCATTGGGGGACCGGCTGATGGAGTGCGAGGTGACGGCTACTGGACTGACCAGCTGCCTGCCCTTCGCGGACTGCACCTTTCTCTCTGCCTTAAAGGTCCACGACTCCACCAATTTGCAATCGCTTGATGGACTGGAGACATCAGTGAAATTGAAAAAAATAGATGTTTCCTATACTGCTATTCAGTCGCTGCGACCGCTTCAAAACCTCTTCTCTCTAGAGGAGCTGGGGGCTAGGACTTGCCGCCAGCTGTCGTCGTTGGAAGGCGTAGAAAATTTAAAAGAACTGAAAAGACTTTTCGTATCGCACACTGCCGTTCCGTCACTGCTCCCACTGCGAATATCTCCTCTCTGGAAGAGCTTATTACCTGGGGCTCTACCAGCCTGCTTTCTCTGGAAGGTCTGGAAGGGGCCACACGACTAAAGAAGCTAGACGTATCCAGCACCTCTATCTCATCGCTGCTACCGCTGAAGGACCTTGTTTTACTAGAGGAGCTAGACGTGAGCCTTTGCAAGCATCTATCTTCGTTCGATGCACTAGAACGGTTGGTGTGCCTGAAGAAATTAATTGTGTCCCACACCGCCATCCAGACCCTTCACCCAATCAGAGACCATGTCTCCTTGAAGGAGTTTGTTGCCTGGGGCTGTCGGGGGCTATCGTCGTTCGACGATTTGAGGGGTATGAGCGGCCTTAAGATACTTTACGTTTCCGACACCGCCATTCCGTCACTGCTTCCACTGCAGCACCACCCATCCTTGCAAGAACTAAGTGCCGGGGACTGTAAACAGCTGTCGTCACTCGATGGCCTGGAGGGCGTCGTAGGCCTTCGGAAATTAGTAGTGTATGGCACTGCCATTCAGTCGCTGCTCCCACTGAGGGGCCACCCCTCCTTGGAGGAGCTTAGTGTGTCTAAGTGCAATGGTCTGCGGAGTTTGGGGGAGCTGAGTGGGCTTCCCCGTCTGCGGGTGGTGAAAGCTGTTGGGCTCAACAAGGAGATGGAGAGACCGTCTAACTGCCCTCTATTGGAGGAAGTGGAGTTTTGAGTGCATGGGTGGGCCGCGTAGGATTCAGAAGGGAAGGAGAGATTTGCCAATGTACTCTCCCACACCCTATGCTGTCTCTCTTTTTATTCCCTTTTGGTAAAACTTCCTTACAGAGTGTTGACCTTTTCTTTTCCTTTCTGTATTTTTTTTTATGTCATTGATTCAAAACGTCCACCTATACAATTTGAGATTTTCTCCTGTGCGATTCTGCCGAAAGGGGAAAGCAGTCGCCTCTGCTGTTACATTGGGACTAGGCGCTTCAGTGCGCCGCACAGCCAAATTTACACGTTATACTTTATTCCCCCCCATATTCCCCTCTTTTAGTGTTTTCCCTTTTTTGTCTTGGGTTTAGCTCATTATTGATCTCCTACTTTATTTTCATCGTTTTATTTTCACTTTACCCTCTCCGTATGGATTACACTGTGCTCCGAAGTGTCTTGGAGTACCACCCCCATCCCCCCCTCGCCCTCGCCGCCGTCAGCCCGGGGGCCCGCGTCATGTGGAGTGGAGCAAGGCGGGCGACTTGCGTGCCAGCCTTCTGTCTCATCTTGTGGAGGAAGAGGGACGGATTTGGCGTTTGATGAATGTTGAAAAATTAGATGCCCTCGTGCGCGCGGGCTGGTGGGTGACTAGACTGCAAGGCTGTCCGCTGCGGTGCCGCGTCACTTGTGACGGCGAGGAAAGCCTTGTACGAACCCTTACGATACTCCGGAGACTGCGGGTGACGCTAGGCGACCGGCCGCTAGTGTGCGAGGTGGAAGCTAACCGTCTCACCAGCTGCCTGCCCTTCCGGTTCTGCACCTTTCTGACCACTCTGGCGCTCGAAAACACCACTTTTACATCGTTAGAGGGACTGGAAAGTGCGACAGGCCTCAGGAAGCTAAACATTTCCCACACCGCCATCCGGTTGCTGCATCGGCTGAAGAATCACCCCTCATTGGAGGAGCTGAACATCCCATGGTGCGAACAGTTATCGTTCGATGAACTAGGGAGTATAATGCGCCTCAAGAAGCTAGACGTATCCCACACCGCCATCCTTTCGCTGCGCCCGTTAGTGAACCTCCCCTCCTTGCAGGAGCTGAATATCTCATGGTGCGAACAGTTATCGTTCGATGAACTGGGGAGTGTGGCGCGCCTCAAGAAACTTGACGTATCCCACACCGCCATCGAGTCACTACACCCGTTGAGAAACCACCGCACCTTGGAGGAGCTGAACATCTCATGGTGCAAACGGCTGTTATCCCTCGATGAACTGGGTAGTGTGACGGGCCTCGTGAAACTAGACGTATCTTGGACCGCCATTCGGTCGCTGCACCCGCTGAAGAACCACCTATTTCTGGAGGAGCTCGATGTGTCCGGATGTAAGCAGCTGAGTAGCCTAGGGGAGCTGAGCGGACTGCCCCGCCTACGGAAGGTGCTGGCCGTATGGCTTAGTAAGAAGATAGAGAAACCCTCAGACTGCCCCCTGTTGGAGGGGGTGCTCCATTCTTATTGATAACACTGTGTGTAGTCCCATTGGTCGGGGTGCTTGCTGGAAGGGGCGCTATGCGTATTCTCTGTTCTCTCTCTGACGCCGTCGTGGCGTGGACGGAGGCCTTATGCCACTCCCCATGGGGTCCTGTTAGGAGGCGTACCTGCTGCCGTCTCTCGTGGTTCTTGTGCTCGGTCCCGAGGCATAGAGACGACACACACGCGGCTCCCGTATGGGCCCCGGGCAGAACCAATAAGAAGGAAAGGAGAAATGATATTCAGAAATGCAAAAGAAGAAGAGACCTTTACGGGAGAACAAAACCCGGTAAAATGTGAGTACATAAGAGCGTCTGATGACCAAGCAGATGGAAAAGGTTTGCTGTGCCTTCTTTTCCCTCCTCTTTTACATCTACTTCTTTCATATGAAGTGTTTATATTTATATTTCCCCTCTACCCTTCTCCGCTGGGGGAGGTTGGTTTTCTCCGATGTTATCGTGGGACTAGGTGCGCCATTTGTCCACATCAAAATTCGTACCCCATTCTTTATTTCCTCTATGTTTTTCCCTTATGAGTTCTTTTTTTTTTTAGTTCAAACTCATTCCTGACCCCCTACTTTCTTTTTATCGTCTCCTTTTCACTTTACCCTCTCCGTATGGATTACACTGTGCTCCGCAACGTCTTGGAGTACCACCCTCATCCCCCTCTCGCCCTCACTGCCGTCGGCCGAGAGGCTCGCATCACCGTAGAGTGGAGCGAGGCGGGCGACTTGCGCACTGACCTCCAGTCTCGCCTTGTGGAGGAAGAGGGAAGGATTTGGCGTCTGATGGACATCGCAACATTGGATGCCCTCGTGCGAGCGGGTTGGTGGGCCACAGGGCCGCACGGTTGTCCCCTGCGGTGCCGTGTCAAGTTTATCGGCGAGGACAACATCGTAAAAACCCTTGCGGCGCTCCGGGGACTGCGGACGGCGCTCGGTGACCGGCGGCTGGAGTGCGAGGTGACGGCTGAGGGCCTCACGAGCTGCCTGCCCTTCGCGGACTGCACCTTTCTCTCTGCGTTAACTCTCAGAGAATGCCCCAACCTGCATTCACTGGAGGGACTGGAGAGAACCAAAGGCCTCAAAATGCTAGACGTATCCTACACTCCCATCCAGTCCTTGCGTCCACTGAGTGACCACCCCTCCTTGGAGAAGCTGAATGTGCTCTATTGTGAGCAGCTATCGTCGTTCGATGAACTGGAGAGTATGATGGGCCTAAAGAGGCTATGTGCAGCCTTCACTTGCATGCAGTCCTTGCGTCCACTAAGGAACCACCCCTCTTTGGAGGAGCTGAATTTGTGGGGGTGTAAGGAGCTATCGTCCTTGGATGGACTGGAAGGCATGACGGCACTAAGGACGCTATACCTCTCCGAGACTCGCGTCCAGTCTTTGCGTCCACTGAAGAAGCTCCACTTCCTGGAGGAACTGATTTTGTTTTATTGCGAGGATCTATCTTTGTTGGAGGGACTGGAGAGTATAATGGGCCTTAAGAAACTATTCCTGTCCTTCACTCACATCCAGTCCTTGCATCCACTTACGAACCATCCCTCCTTGGAGGAGCTGGATGTGTCTGGTTGCAAGCGTCTATCGTCGTTGGATGGACTGGATAGTATAATGGGCCTAAAGAGGCTATATGCAGCCAAAACTCCCATCCTGTCCTTACGTCCTCTGAGAAACCACCCCTCCTTGGAGGAGCTGGATGTGTCCTATTGTGAGCATCTGTCGAGCTTAGCAGAGCTGAGCGGACTGCCATGCCTACGGCGTGTGGAGGCCATACGTCTTGATAGGGAGATGGAGATGCCCTCGAACTGTCCTTTGCTGGAGGAAGTACGATTCTAGTATTTGGTGTTGTCTGTAGTCCTATAGGGCGGGTCACGGTGCGTGCTTTCTCTCTGACGCCGTCGTGGCGTGGACGGAGGCCTTGCGGGAGCGCACTGTGGTGGTGGGTGTACTGTGGCTCCTCGACGGCCGTTTAGCGCCGATAGTATAGTAATTGAGGGGTGGTCACAGAGGTGTCTTGTGAGTATTCTATGTAGATAAATAAATGGTCATTAAAGTGTATTGTTGACGTGTAACGATGTTTTTTTGTTTCTGTGGTGCTCGTCGTGCTTTTGTTTGCTGTACCCTTTGCGTTCATTGCTTCCTTCTCTGTTTTCTCTCTTCTTTGTTTTGACAGTGTCTTTTGTTTTATTGGTTTGTGCCCAATGATAGTGCAAATATTACAGAAGGTAAACTGAAAATAGCGATATGAAAGAGTGCCAGTCAGCGGTGACGTCGGTGGTGCCGCTCCCCATGGGGTCGTGTTAGGAGACGTGCCTGTCGTGTTAGCTACGGCTTATTTATTGTTTTTGCAACGGTAAGGAAGGATAAAGACGGTTGAATGAAAGAGGGAGACATCTTTTCTGATCGACACATTGGAAAGGAGGGGTGAAAGGCTGGCGACACAGGGGCGCTGCGCCTTGCTGAGAGGAAGTGCGTCTCCATTCACACCGAAGGCGGCGGACAATCTGTCGTGCTAGCCATGAACACGAGTGTGCTGCTGGTGCCGTGGCACCTCTTTGCTTGTTCTTAGCGCCATTTTAGTTTCTCTCTCTTCTCCCTCGTTTGTTGCGATGAACTGCCTTTTATTTGGTGTCTCCTGGCTTCCTCACAACCCCTCTTCCTCTCCTCCCAGTTAGTAGTTTCCTCATATTAATCAACAAACCTTCTCAAACTCTCATTTTTTTTTTTTTACCACTGACCGACGACCATGAGCTGCCTTCAAAGTGTATTGGAGTACCTTCCTCAGCCCCCTCTCGCCCTCGCCACCGTCAGCCGAGAGGCCCGCGTGTGCATCGATTGCGGCCCCGGCGACCGTCGTGCCGGCCTCGACTCCAGGCTTGAGGAGGAGGATGGAGTGCTGTGGTACGTCCTCGATGTTAGGGATCCCTCCGCCCTTGAGCACGCGACTTGGTGGGTAACGAGGCCGCACGACTGCCCTTTGCGGATCCGCGTTCCGCGCATTCACGGAGACCGCCTCGCACCAGTCATTAATGTGCTCCGGGGACTGCAGACGGCGCTGGGTGACCGCCCGGTGGAGTGCGAGGTGACGGCTCAGAGCCTTACGAGCTGCCTCCCCTTTGCGGACTGTACCTTCCTCTCTGCCTTGACGCTCGAAAGGTGTCTCAAGCTGCGCTCGCTAGAGGGACTGGAGACTGTGAGTGACCTCAAGGTGCTAAGTGTGTCTGGCACTTCCATCGAGTCCTTACACCCGCTAAGGAACCACACTTCCCTAGAGGTGCTGTGTGTGTCTGGGTGTGACCGTCTATCATCATTCGATGAAGTGGGAAGTATGACGGGCCTCAAGAAGCTAAGCATATCCTCTACTTCTATCGGTTTCTTACACCCACTGACGAACCATCCCTCCTTGGAGGAGCTGGATGTGTCCCGGTGTGAGCAGCTGTCGTCGTTGGATGGGCTGGAGAGTATGACGGCGCTAAGGGAGCTAAACGTATCCCACACTTTCATCCGGTCCTTACGCCCGTTGAGGAACCACCTTGCTTTGGAGGAGCTGAATCTTTTAAACTGTAAACATCTATCGTCATTCGATGCACTGGAGAGCATTACGGGTCTCAAGAAGCTAAATGTATCGGGCACTCGCATCCGATCCTTACACCCACTAAAGAATCATCACTCCTCCCTGGAGGAGCTGTGTGTGTCCGGGTGTAAGCGGCTATTGTCGTTCGATGAACTGGGGAGCATTAAAGGCCTCAAAAAGCTAGATGTATCGGGCACTCGTATCGAGTCCTTACTTGCACTGAGCAACCATCCCTCCTTGGAGGTACTGGATGTGTCCTTTTGTAAGCGACTGTCGTCTCTCGAGGGAGTGGAGAGCATTAAGGGTCTTAAGAAGCTGAAAGCAATTTTCGCTTCAATCCAGTCCTTACACCCGCTGAGGAACCACCCCTCCTTAGAGGAGGTGTATCTGTACTCTTGTAATCAGCTAACGTCGCTCGAGGGACTGGAGAGTGCGAGAGGCCTTAAAAGTCTAGAAATAGTCTGCACTCCCATTGGGTCCTTACACCCACTGAGGAACCACCCGTCCTTGGAGGTGTTGAGTGTGTCCTCGTGCCAAACAATATCGTCGCTCGATGGGGTGGAAAGCATGCGAGCACTAAAAAAGCTAGACGTATCCCGTACTCCCATCGAATCCTTACGCCCGCTGAAGAAGCACTTCTCCTTGGAGGAGCTGAATGTGGGCTGCTGCAGGCATTTATCGTCGCTCGATGAACTGGCGAGCATGAGAGCACTAAAAACGCTTTACGTATCCGAAACTTCCATCCAGTCCTTACACCCGCTAAGGAGCCACCCTACCTTAGAGGAGCTGTATGCAGACAGCTGTGAGGAAGTGTCTTCGTTCGATGAACTGGAGAGTATGACGGGCCTCAAGACGCTATACGTATCCGAAACTTCCATCCAGTCCTTACGTCCTCTGAAGAATCACCCGTCCTTGAAGGAGCTGAATGTGCACGGGTGTAAAAAACTAGTATCGTTTGATGAACTGAAAAGCATGAGAGCACTAAAAAAGTTAAACGTGTCCGACACTTCAATCCAGTCGTTACGTCCGCTGAAGAACCACCCGTCCTTGGAGGAGCTGAATTTGTGTGACTGTAACCAGTTGGAAGGTCTAGGAGAGCTAAGTGGGCTGCCACGCCTACGGGAGGTGGATGCCAGAGGCCTTAGTAGAGAGATGGAGAAACCCTCGAACTGTCCCTTGTTGAGGGAAATCTGGGCTTGGCGCGGAGGGGAGGCGGCACCTGAGTAGAGAGGAGGGTGCCCACCGTTCGGGATGGGAAGAGAGTGCTCCCTCTGTTACGTGACCGGTCTCTATCGGACGAAGGGCAAGCCTCGTGTGCCTCACCATCAGCTAGCCTTGCGGCAGTGTGGGCGCGTAATGTGTAAGGATTGGGAGACATACACGCCTTTACAGTATGGGTGTTTATCTCTTGAATAAGGGCAATTGCTACATTTGTTTTCCGTTTTATTTTCTCCTTTGCTGCGTTGAAATGCCTTTCATTTGGTACCGCCTGTGTCCCCTCTTCCTCTCCTTCCAGTTAATAGTTTCCCCGTATTAAACCTTCTCAAACTCTCATTTTTTTTTTTCCACTGACCAACGACCATGAGCTGCCTTCCAAGTGTGTTGGAGTACCTTCCCCACCCCCCTCTCGCCCTCGCCGCCGTCAGCCGAGAGGCCCGCGTGTGCATCGATTGCGGCCCCGGCGACCGTCGTGCCGGCCTCGACACAAGGACTGTGAGGGAGGATGGCGTGCTGCGGTACGACCTCGACGTGAGGGATCTCGCTGCCCTGGAGCATGCGACTTGGTGGGTAACGCGGCCGCATGGCTGCCCTTTGCGGATCCATGTCACTTGTGAGCGTGAGGATAGCCTCGTTCGAACCCTTGCGGTGCTT
>AUXL01000287.1:0-12773 GCA_000482185.1 Angomonas desouzai | reverse complement strand
TTTAGTTATAGTAAACTATTCGTTTTTATTTTTTTTTTATTTTTGTGTATAATTTTTTTTTTTTTTTGTGGGTTTTGTTTCATTGAAGATTTATATAAATTTGATTAATTTTACTTTAATTTGTTATTGGGAGTTTCTCCCTTGCAGGGGGGTACAACAATAATAATAATATTAGTATTAATAACAGTGAAGAGGGGGAAGAGGTTAGCAGGGGGTGCCTGCATTACGGGGATTCCCCCTCCTTCGGTTCCGATGCTTCTTTTGGCTCAGCGTTCTCCTTCGGCTCATCGGCCTCCTTCACTTCGGCGCTCTCCTTCACTTCGGTGCTCTCCTTCGCTTCGGCGCTCTCCTTCACCTCCGGCTCGGTCTTGGCCGTCTTGGTCTCCTTGTGTTCATCGAACGGCTTCTCTGAGATGGAGAAAAGGTTGGGGGCGATCTGCTTACTCTCCATCAGCTGGCGGAGGTGCTGGGCCACCTTGGCGGAGTAGGAGCTGTCGTTCAGCCACACCTCCACCCGTACTAAGTCTGAGAACTCCCGGCTAGGGCGCGCGGCGAGGCGGATGACGTCGCACACGGTGGCGCCCACCGCCTCTGATATCGTTTCCCCCATGACAGCGGCGAAGATCAGCTCCAGGCCCAAGTCGGTGGCGGGGCTCTTGTGGAGGGTGACGAAGATTCTAGATCCGTTGGGGAACGCCTCGAAGGAGGCCTCCATCGCATTACGGGCGAGGATAAAGATGCTCCCCACCGGCATCGACTGTATCTTGGGGAGCGAGTTCACCGTCGACCACATCTCCTCGACGGAGGTCACCCAGTCCAGCCGCACGGTGTGCTCCACCGAGGCCAGCTCCCAGTCCCCTTTGTATTCGCTGTTCACCACCTCCGGTGTCAAGAGGGGGAGATAGCTAAAGAACCACCGGTCGCGGAGGGCGTGCATGGTGGCCATCTTGGGGGTGGAAGAAAGCGGGAAAGAAAAACAATACTTGACAAATGAAAAAAAAGGGAGAAACGGGTGTGGGAAATGGGATGAAAGGTCAGATGGTAGGGAGAGAAACAAAGCACACAGAAACACACAGAAAGGAGAAATTATGCGAAATTTTAAAAATGTGCAATTAGAATAATAACATATGAAAAAAATCGATACAACGAAACATAAATAAATAATAATAAATAAAAAAAAATTGTCGATATACAGAGTACACGGCGCGTCACGAGGGATCAGATCTAAAGAGGGCTACACGAAAGGGGGGAAAATAAAAACATAGTCGCTCGCCGCACGTGGTATAGTGTTTTCTACATTTTATTTCTCCGTTTTTTACTCCTTTCGGTCCTTGGGAGAGGGCTCCTGGGGGGCGTTAGGGCTGCCGAATTGGGTGGAGCCCTCGGACTGCTCTTCCGCTGTGTCGGTGGGGAAATCGCCGTCAGGGATCTCCTCCAGTTCTCCCTCGCCGTCTTCTATCTCGCCCTGCAGTTCGCCCCCAGAGGGCAGCGGGCCCGTGTAGGCCTTGGAGGGGTCGGTGGAGCCGAGGATACCACCGTTGGTCTCCATCCACTTATTGCTCTTGCCGCCGCAGAAGTTGGGAATATCCTCCTCCCGCATGACCTCGAGCATGGTGTTGACGGCGTGATTGGGGGCCATAAAGTTGATCTTTTTGTTGGTGCGGGGATCAATGAAGATTTTGATAAGCTTCCACGCCCATCGAAAGAAGGTGGGGCAGTTCACAATGAACACGCGGCCGAGGTTCTCTGGGTAGTTGTCCTGTTCGACCGAGGCGAGGGTTTGGGCGAAGCCGATCATGGGCCGGGTGAGGGCCTTCACGTTGAGAAGGTCTACAATGTAGCACACCCGCTTGTAAGCATAGTCACTCTCCCTCATGCGCTGTATGCCCATCTCCATCCCTGCCGCGTGCCAGCGGGCAATCACAGGGAGAGTGTACTTCTTGACAAAGTCGGAGGGGTGGCACTTCCCGGCGTTACTCGGCCGCTCGCAGTAGATGAGATTCTCGTCATAGTCCACCGTGCCAGTGTACCCGGCGGGGTAGTCGTCCTTGATGGTTTGAGGGAAAAATTCGTCGGGGTTGGGTTTGAACTCGCTGCGCCATTTGAGGTGCTTGTCGAGCATTTCCACCGCCTTGTTCATTTCAAAGGAACGAGCTATACTGAATTTCACTAACTCAAAGTCGTGCCACGTGTCCACTCGGCTGCCAAAGTACTCCCGCATAATCTGAATCGCCTTTCCATTCACCTCCTCGTAGAGGTCATCGGCCTTCATGAAGAGACCGTGCTTGGGGTCGCACTTGAAGTACTCCTTGCCGTCCCACGTGCCGTTGCAGCGGGCGGGGTTGTCGCTGGGGTGGTCGTACTCGACGCCCACATAGTGGCCGGGGCTCTTGTTAGGGGGGTGGTGCTTCTTCTCCAGCTTTCCCAGCCACCGCACCGTCCCCGTGCGGCCCCAGTAGTCCTGAACCCGCATGTCCACCTTGGCCTTGTCGAATGACACTTTCACCTGCAGGTTGGGGAGGCCCAGAGCACTATAGTCCACCGGGGGCGCCTCGGCCGCGGGGGCATCGGCCGCCTTGGTGGGGTCCGCGTGCGTCGCCGTGTTCTTGGCACTCCTCTTGGAGTTTTCCAGAGAATCCTTCTCGACGGGGGTGGATTTTCCTACAGAAGAGCTCATGGCGATGAATAATAGAGTGATACCGAAAAGGGTTTAAATAATAATAAAAAGGAAATATGTATATATCTATTCAGAAAATACTTCCTTACAGAAAAGATAATATCAATAGTAATAACAATATAACACTAGTGAATAAGTAGAAGAAGGTGTGGAGAAGGGCAATGGTTTAATACAGCAGGTGTAAGACAAAATCCGACTAAAAGGAGAGGGATTAGAGGTGAAACCAAGAAAAGAGAAAGAAAAAAAAAAATAGATAATTTATCAATTAAGAATGTATTAAAATGTGTGATGTTGATTTCAGAAAGAGAAAAAAAGAGGAAAAAAAACTACGAATGTCTTTTCTAAATGTGGTACTACTCAATCAGTTTGTACAAGTTGCGGCCGAGTTCCTTGTTTCGCTCGTCCATCCGCATCTGCGCCTTGTACGGCTGCATCGCACGGTACTCCTTGAACTGCATGCTGAAGTCGCCCTGTCCCTTCGTCAGTCTTCGGAGGTCCGAGATAAAACCAAACATTGTGTCCAAGGCGGTCTCGCCACGGATGGTAGCGTCCGGTCCGTCCACCACCGTCTCGGTCACAATACCCTCTCTTTTGGCGAACTCGTTAGCAACGTCGGTCATGTTGGCGGCGGGGACGGTCATCTCAATGTCCATGAAGGGCTCTACAAGGGTGGGCTTCAGTTTGGGTAGCAGCGTCTCCCACAGCTCCTGAGTGGCGTTCTTGAAGGCGTTATCGTTCGAGTCCACCTCATGCATCGCACCACCGTTCAGGTGAAAATGCACCCCCCACACCGGCGCGTTCATGAGCTCTCCCTTCAAAAAGATCTTGCGCTCCAACTGCTTCACGACGGACTTCTGAAGACTCTCCCGGATATCACCGTTGGAGCACTTCGTCGTCGCTCTGTTCTTGACGCCCTTCTCCACCGACATATCAATCTGGAGGGGCTCAATGTATCCCTTCAGATGGGCCCACTGTCCCGCACCACCGCTCTGCCTCTTGAAAACGTAGTCGAACTCCTGACGCTCCGTGATAACCTCGCGGTAGTTCACGGTGGGCTTGCCCAGCTCCACCTGCAGACCATACTCCCGCTTCAGGCGCTCAATGTAAATGTCCAGATGCAGTTCGCCCATGCCCTCAACGATTTCCTCGTTCGTCTCGGTGTTGCGGTAAAACGAAAAGGTAGGATCTTCGCGCATGAAGGAGGTCATCCGGTCCCGCAGCTTGCCCGCATCGCGCTCGTCCTTCAGCTTCACCGAGGCGGATATCACTCGGGGAGGGACGTACATGTCCTCGCAGGAGAACAGAGTGCCCGACTGCGGTCCCGCCTTCATGATGGTGTCGCCGGAAGAGGCGTCGATCTCGCCCTGGATCGCACAAATATCGCCGGCGCGGACCTCGTCGATCGATTCAGCGCTATCCGCATGCATGCGAACCAACTTTGGGGGTAAAAAGTTCTTGCCCGTACGCACGTTGGTGAGGTGTTCCTTCCTCATCTTGCCCTGGTAGACACGCACATAGTTGGAGAGGCCCGTCTTGGCCGTCTCTTCCAGTTTAAAGATGAGCGCCACGAGCGGTTTCTCGTCGTCCGTCAGTAGTTCAATTTCCTTCTCCTTGACAATGGAGGTGTTTCCCTCTTCATCCTTGACCTTCTTCACCACAAACCCGTTGTTCTTTCTCTCAATCGGAGAGGGCAGGTAGCGGGCCACCGCGTCCATCAGCAGCTGCACTCCTTTATTCCGGTAGGCCGTTCCCATCATGACGGGGACAAACTTATTAGCAATGGTGGCGCGGCGGATGGCGGCGTGTATTTGGTCGGTGGTGGGGGTGGCATCGTTGAGGAAGAGTTCCTCCATCTCCTCATCGCACTCCGCCAGGCGGGAGATCAGCTCCTTGTGCGCGTTCTCCACCTCCTCTGCCATGTAGGACGGGACGGGTTCGTAGCGAATCTTCTCGCCAAACGCCCCATCAAAAAACACGGCGCGCTTTTCAATCACATCCACCACACCCTCAAAGTCCTGCGCCGTTCCCATGTTCAGCTGGATGAAGGACATGTTCAGCCCCAGGCGCTCCCGGGCCATTCGGACCGCCCGCTGCGGATTGGCGTTGTCGCGGTCCATTTTGTTGATGAAGCAAATCCGAGGCACCCCGTACCGCTTCATCTGTCGGTCCACAGTGAGGGTCTGGCTCTGCACTCCCGCCACCGCGCACATGAGCAGGATGGCGCCGTCCAGGACACGGAGAGCGCGCTCCACCTCAATGGTGAAGTCGACGTGACCGGGGGTGTCAATCACGTTGATGACCGTGTTGCCCCACCGGCACTGCGTAGCGGCAGACCGAATCGTGATACCGCGTTCCTTCTCCAATTCCATCGAGTCCATCGTGGCACCGACATCGCCGCCGCCCTTGACTTCGTGAATTTTTTGAATACGACCAGAGTAGAAGAGAATGCGTTCGCTGATGGTGGTTTTGCCGCTATCAATGTGGGCACTAATACCAATATTGCGCACATTCTTGATGGCTTCAAGGAACGCGGCGGTGGCCAGCAACGGGCGGTTCAGTCGGAACCGAAAGGCGGTGGAGGCACGAAACATTTAACGTGCAAATGCTTACTAGGTAAAACACTTTTTCATATAAGAAGAAAGGAAAAGAATTGGGGAAAAAAAAAAAATAGTTGTAAACTCGTTAACTGTCAATTTGATGTGTAATAACTAATTATTATAGTAAGCAAACACCATGGAAAAAAAAAAAATTATAGTAATAACTCTTATTTACATACAGTACAGTGCAAACTCTAGTTTTTGGCCCGTTTCAGTTCCTCCTTCAACTGAACATACTCTTCGCGTAGTTTGGCAATGTCGTCGTCCGTCACATCCTCGCCGCCCTGCTGCGCGCCCTGTGCGTTTACATCATTGCCCAATTGCTCAATGAGACGATTCTTTTTGAAGTTATCCTCTTTGAGGAGTCGTATTTCCGTCTCCATCTGCTCCCGGTGGGCGGGCATAGAGCGCAGTTCCTCCTCCAGCTTGGCTTCCTCCTTGGTTAGCTTTGAGGTTTCCTTTTGAAGCGCCTCCCGACGGTCTCTGAACATCTGAATATCTGTCTTGTCCGCCGCGTTCTTTTCGGCGTTTGTCCTCCGCAGGTCTTGATGAGCATTAACGCTCTTTGTAGCCTTGCGGACCTCCTTCCTTTGGTTGGCCAGCACGTTGGAAAGTGCCGCATTTTCGTTGCTAAGGTGATCTCTCTTGGCGCTAAGTCGCGAGTAGTCGTGGTACAGCTCCTGAATATTAATGCTCTTCAGCTGCAATAATTCCCGCTCCAATTCAGTGATCTTTTGCTTAATGTTACGGTTCTGCGACTTTAGTCTGTCGACCGTTGCCGTATCCACCGCGAACTGGTTGTCACCGCTGGCATTTCTTTTTCGCTCCTCGTCTTGCAATTGCGCAAGTCTCGTCCGCAGGGCGGTATTCTCATCAGCCACCTCTACCGCAGTGCCTTGACTGTAAGTTGCCATTCGACAGGTAATCAAGTGGGGTAATGGAAAAAAAAAAAAAAAACTACTTTTTTCAGGTTTCGGAGAAAAGAAAGCAATTTAAAAAAAAAAAAAAAATAGAAATTTTCAACAACAAAAAATGAAGAAACAGAAACAACAGTGACAAAATAAACAAATAAAAAAGAAGTGTTGAAATCTTAACCTGAAGTGGACAAGAAGTGATGAATCTATCTATTCGAAAAATAAAAAAAGGGGGGAAGTACATAAATCTTATAAATAAATAAACAGAAGGATCTAAATAAACTGTATCAAGAAAAAATTACTCCTATTCAAGAACGGATGTCGTTGAACCAGGGGTGTTGAAGGGCCTCCTTCGCTGTGATCCGCTCCGCCGGATTGTACTTCAGCATTTTAGCTAAGAGGTCCACCGCCTCCGCGTCCAGCTGGGGAAGGACAGAAGAGAGACGCTTGGCGGGCCATTGGGGGAACACATCCCTGTAGTCGGGGAGGATGGAAACGCCGGGCCAGGAACCGTCCATATCGGCGGGAGTGCCGAGGACTTGGAAGATCTCGAAAAGTTGTCCAATTTCACTGTCGCCACGGAACAGAACCTTGCCGCGCGCCATCTCGGCAAAAATGCAACCCACGCTCCACATATCAACGGAGGGGGTGTAGTGCTTTTCGCCCAACAGAATCTCGGGGGCGCGGTACCACAGTGTGACCACTTCATGAGTGTAAGTGCGAATGGGGACCTGCACAGCGCGTGCAAGACCAAAATCGGCCAATTTGAGGATTTTGTCGTGGGTGAGGAGAATGTTGGCGGGCTTAAGATCGCGGTGCACAATGCGGTGTCGGTGGCAGAAATACAAACCGTCAATCAATTGGTAAATCAGGCGCTTTAAGTCCATACCAGAAAAGGGACCTCCGTGCTTCTCTAAAGCCTTCTTCAAATCTTGGTCCACAAATTCAAAAATAAGGTAAAGCTTGCCGTCTGAGCAAATTACGTCCAAAAGATTGACAATATTGGGGTGGTGCACTTCTTGAAGAATAGAAACCTCACGGAGAGCAGTTTGAGGAATACCTTCCTCAGTTCTGTCCAGGCGCACCTTTTTCAGCGCCACCACTTGCCCATTCGTCCTATCCAATGCACGGTACACGACACCGTAAGTGCCCTCTCCTAAAACTTCGAGGCGGTTATAACGCTCAATGTTTTCGCGCGGGTTCGGGTTTACGGGACGAGTGGCCAAAGCACCGAAAGAAGACATTTTGAATAATATTGTATAAATTTACTCGATTTATATGAAAATATAAATGTTTATTTTCAATTATACAATAGACTTTTTTTTTCTCTCTCTCTTTTATATCGCAGGAATAATCTAATTTTTTGGTGAAGCGACTATATGGAGTAAGAATTGACGTATATATTTAGGAAAATAAAAAAATAATCTAAATGGATTCCTAATTCATAAAAAGGGAGAGAGAGAGTCAATAAAATTAAAGGAAATAATTATTATTTTAAAAGAAAAACACAAAAATAAAATATTTAAAGGATAAACACCACATTCAGTTAAAGGCAAATTACACCAGAAATAGAAAAATAAAAATTTGGTGATTAATAAATAAAAATCAAGGGTTGAAAAGTCTTTCAATCGCAAAAGACAAATTCCCCTGTGACTGCTGTAAAGCAGCAATATTAGCATCTTCGTTAGGGAATCCCATTTCACGTAATTGTTGCAGCTGTTCGCGATAAATTTCTCTCGGGTTACCCTGTGGTGGGGGAGGGGCGAAACCGCCGGCCTGTGGAAATTGGAAGCCGCCTTGAGCAGGTCCACTACCTCCCGCAGGATTCTGGGGAGCTCCACCCATACCTCCCATACCGCCCATACTCATCATCAGTCGCATCATTTCCGGATTTTGCATCATCTGTAACGATAATTGCATCATTTCAGGGGACATATTGGCAGCGTACGGGGAGGCCTGCATCATTTGTTGCATCATTTGCGGATTACGAGACATTTCTTGGAGAATTTGTTGCATAAAAGGATCCTGCATCATTTGCATTGCCTGTTCCGGCGTCGGCTGCATACCACCCATTCCCGGAGGTGCACCGCCGAAATTTCCGCCAAATCCACCGAAACCTCCGGCAGGTTGGGCACCTTGACCCCCCGCTCCCGCACCCCAACCGGCGAGTGCACTGTAGGGATTGGAGGCCGCCGCGGTTGGCGCGGCAGCAGTCGTGGCTGGGGGAGCCGCAGGTGTAGGCTGCGTTGTTTTTTGTTCTACGGAAGGAGCAGTGTCGGCCGTTTTTTTCTTGGACTTCACTATATGAACCACACTTCCCGCCTCCATTCCAAGTGCAGTGAGGGAGTCACCATCTTTCAACACTTTCCCCTTAAGAACCACTCTTTGTTCGTCGAATGGGATATCTATTACGGGTGCTGTCAGTTTCTTTAATTCTTCAACAGTTATATTAAAATCTGGAACATTGACCTCTTTTGAAGAGCCATTAATCAGCTTAACAGTAATACTCATTTCTCACGCAAAGACAATATTTTCAGAAACGTCAACACGAAATAAATGACAGAAAAGCAATGGCAATAAAGCTACGAAAGGAAAAAAAAAAATCTAGAAAAATAAATGAAAATACAAATTAAAAAACGGTGGATAAAGAGAAAAAATAATTCAGATAAAATTAGCCCGGAAACTCAAAAATTAAAAATAAACATAACAATAATAATAACAATTAATATATATAAATATAAAAAATATGTATAATCCGAAATTCGGGAAGATACAGCACACAAGCACGTAGCTTGTGAAAGGAGATGAAAGAACTGATACATATATTTGATACCTGTTGTTGTTTTTGTTTGTGTAATTTTCTATTTATTGTTATCAGAAAGGGACACCTAGTTTTCTCTGATGCAGGCAATGCAATAAAGCTGTGTGGAAAATCCATTTATTTTAAATAATTAAAATGTTCAAAGATGTCAAACGCTGGCGCGGAAATATATTCCGCGGGAATGGAAGAAGAGTAAAACAGGTATTTCTCTCATGTGGATATTAAACTCTTTTTTGTCTGATAAAAAGTTCGTTACTCGGAAAAAGTTGGCGGGACACTCAACATATAGATATACAATATTCATAAATTGCAAGAAGACATAATTTTACTTCAGACCGTTCGTATAACAAGAAAAAAGATGCTGTGGCTTTCGTCTTTCAACAAAAATAGTCAGAAATACGACTATTTGAATATAGATACTTTTTCCTTTCTTTCTTTCATTCTTTGTTACACTTTTTTTTTTTTTTTTCGTCATAAACGTGTATTAAAACGCTATGTGGGGCTACATAACAGTATTAAAAATTATCTTCCGGATAAAAATCGCAAAAGTGCCCCCAGCTTATCGAATTGCTATTATTTCAACCGCTTTGGTACGCCAGGTCCAGAATAAATTCCTGCTTTATCAATCCCTTTTAAATATGTATTAAAAATAAGGAACATATGCAAAAAGCCAAATGAGAAACGGGATCGCGCCTCCACAAGTTTCACTCGAATAATTAACTTAAGCCACGTTGTCGTCAATACTATACTTCTTTTTCGTCTTTTAACTAACATTATCAATATGAATGCAGTTTTATCATTATTATTATTATAATTATTATTATTGTAGGAGAGAGTTGCGGCAGGCTTTTGTCACGTATTTCACAACGGTTTATAGGCGAAATGCCAAAACCACATTGAATAGATATTGTCATACTTGCACCAGTTAGTCCCAGCGACCCGTTTTAGTTTGCATTATAGCGCGTTGAATGACATGTGTGTAAATTTCAAACAATAAAATCGTTGCGCGCAACCAAGATCGAAATTTCAGGTTAATTTTCTTCATATATACGCTGTAAGTCGGCCTAAATTATTTTTATTTGTTGGAATGTGGCCGCCCAACCCTTTATTTATTCTTTTGGACAAATCAAATGCTTTTGAGTGACCAAGAGCAAAAAAAGAGGCGGAAAATAAAAAAATCACTTTATCGATCTTATCTTACACAAAATCGAAAAGGAATAACTACTCTAATTCCTTTGCGATCACGTTATAAAAAAAAGCGTGAATAAATTTAATGTCGTCAGAAGTGACGGGATCCTTACCATTACTTCGGTGGACACCAAAAGCAATGCTTTCGTAAATTTGCAAAAATCTTTCGTGCTGCTCCATTGCCTGGACCGCCTTCATGCAGGACAAACAGCACCTCATTGTCATGAGCTCCGCCGCCCTTCCATAAGTTCGGGCTAAACCGCTCCTTACTTTATAAAGCATTTCCGCACAGTCCTGCTTCGAGTCTCTGTTTGAAACGACTGGATTTATTTCCCTATTCATCTGCGGGGGATCATCAATTCTAAATCGGTGAACTTTGAGACCCTCCTCAATTATTTTTCTGCTTTTATTGCCTGACGGCATACCTAAAAAATATGCCCCGTCAAAACGAATTTGGCGGGAAACGCTGGCGAACTGCCTATCTCTGGACGACGTTCTAAAAAACAGTTGGACGGCGCTAAGAATTAGGAGGGCAACCGCGCACACCAATGAAATTACGACTTCGGCGTAATTCAATCTAGTCTGATCTCTGTTCTCGACGGTGCTCATTTTTCTAGAAAAAAAAAAAAGAGAAGTGATCTACACCTTATTTTTTATTATTATTTTATTGCTTATCGGCTGGGGGGAGAGGGGCGGGGGAAAGGCGGGTTTTTCTTTGTTCACGGCAAATGTGCAAACCGGGGGCGGGCCGGGGTTCGGCTTGGCGCTCCGGGCCACCGGCAACAGGAGGCCTGGGGTGGTTTGGCCGGGCGCGCAGGCCCCCCGCCGGGGGGCCCTCCCGCTGCGACCGGAACGAAGCACGCGAGCGCCGCAGCCCGTCCCCGACACGAACGAGCCGAAACGACGGCCCAAAAGGGTTTTTTTGGTTTGTATTCCTTTTCTCCTGTCCAATTTCTTTCTTTTTGTATTTTTATTATTTACGATTTGTTTAGCGTAAACTCTTTTTCCTTTGAGCACTATTTTCTATTTCCCCGTCTCGATAAGCAATTTAGTAATTTTGGCACGCTTTTTACCCAAAGCCGCAAATACTTTTAACACTCTAATCATACAAATGGATTCGAAAGACCTTACTTTAGAAATTTTGTCGGAATGTCGGGGCCGCGTAATTAAGGTTGAAATGAAAGAAGGCGGTACTTTCACTGGCAAAATGGTCCTTTTGGATGCCAAGGGGAATATTGAATTAGAAGATGTGCGGTGCCAGAACAAGGACTCCTCGCTTTCAGTAGAGGAGAGGACGATACTCCCCGGCAGCGGCGTCCGCCTGGTGCACATTCCTCGTGAATTTGTCAATTCTCCATCCCTAGACTTTAGGAGTGTGGCTTCCATCAATAAATTAAAGCGAAGTCTGCAGAAAAATAAGAGAATTAAGCAGTCTGCTACCAAAGGCACTGCCGCAGAAAAAAGAGAGAAGAAAAAATTACAAAAACTAAAATAACTGAAATTAGTCTTTCATTACGACTGCACGTGGGAGTCCCACCAGTTTTCAACAGAAATACAGGAAAAATGCTGATATTGTCCATCCCTTATTTTATTATTTTTCCACGTGCACCTCTGTTGTCGAAAAGTAAAATATAAAGCATAAAAACTGCGCTAAACTAATTAAAGCATGTGATTCCGTATTTTGCTCTTGTTTTCGTCCGATTTTCAACGAATTTTTCTCAATATTCAATATTCATGTCAGCAAAGCTCAAGTGAAGTTAATTTTTTGGAAGAAAGAGAAATGACGAAATACGTACACGTATTGTGACCCTGTTAGAAAAAAAAAAAAAAAGTAACATTTTTTTTTTTTTTCCTTCTCTGATGAACAAAGATTAAAATAATAATAAATCTTATAACTAAATTCTTTACTCAATTCAATATCTGGTTTGAGAGGTCAGAATTGTATCCATAAATAGTATCTTCACAAAAGAAGTGCTGTCAGTCGTTTCCTTTGTGATTTAGTGGTTACATGTAAAATCTTCGCAATTGAAAGGGAAAAATAAATCAGTGCTAAATAATTATGTAACATTTGCAAAATATATATATATATATATGTAAAACTCCAGTAATAATATTAAAATTAACAATAAGAAAAATTAATAATAATAATGACAATATTAATTAAAATAATTAATGAATAATAATAATTGTAATAAGTTTAATGACAGTTTTTTGAATGGAGTGATTTCACTACAATTTTTTTGATGAACTATAGGCGTATTAGCTGAAAGCTACAGACACAACAAAGAATACGCTAGAAATGCCCCTTTGAAGAGTGATTAAGCGCTTTTTCTGAATTTACACATGACATAAAAGATGTTTTTTGTGGATCACAGTACACTTTTTTTTAATAAATTCCGTCGTGTCATCAGATGGCTAATTATCCTGGCATCAGGCCTTGTAGACGAGAAATAAATACCATGCGTTTGGAAGAATGCCAATATTTTCTATGTTTTCCCTCTTTCAATTTAAATTCTACTCGAAGCGGCAAACTGCTATTCGATGAAAAAGCGAGAACGGGATTAAATGACGAAAAT
>AUXL01000286.1:0-12780 GCA_000482185.1 Angomonas desouzai | reverse complement strand
CTGTATTAGTCGCATTGCAAATAGATGACAAGTGAAAAGTTTGTATAAGAGAGTGAAATAAAGTTCGATAAAGAAAAGTGCTTAATTCATATAGGAGGTGCATAAATATGTCGGGAGAAATTGGAATGGGCTATTTTTTCAAAAACAAATTTAATAGTACACTTGCACTTACGCGCGTAAATAAAAAGACGTAGTATCAAAAAAGAGATGAAAATCACCAAATTATTTTTTTTTTTTGTGTATATTATACAATAATTTAATGCTACATACAGAAACACTAACGATTTTGGGGGGTTGAGGCCTCACTTCCCTCTGAAAGGTTGCCGATGCCGACGAGGAGTCGGTCGAGTGTCTCGAGCGGAAGGTGCACCACTTTTACTTCGAAAGTGGCGGCGACTGGTTTGTGATCAGAGACCAACAGCTCCTCCACACGGTAGTACTCCAGTGCATTGACCCGATTGTTAATCATGGGAAAAGGTTTGAGCTCGAACTGGGCAATTCTCTCTGCCTCCACCGCGGTGAACCCTTCTATATCGCTCTCCTTCATCTTCTTGGCGAGGAGGGACTTTGTGGCGGCGCGAAAGGTGGGGAAGCCGCGCTTCTTTTTCCAGACGGGGTGAGTGGGCTCGACGAAAAGGGTAGAGGTCTGGCGGGGGACGGGGGCGCCGTCTTCTCCATTGGACTTTTGGTGCATTACTTCCTCTTCAAAAGAGCTAGAGCCGGAGGAGGAGCTACGCGATATCGTTTGCTTCTCACCGATCGCTTTGAGCTGTTCTTCAGAGAGACTTGCGAGACTCACCCATTCATCTTTGGAGCCCTTTACTGGTGGGGTGAAGGGCGTCGTCGGTTTGCCTCTGGCAGGGACTGTCTCCCGCCATGGACATGGCTGGCTGAAAACAGGCAGAGTCGACGGGTTCTTCGAGATTGTTCGTGCTGCCCTTCACCGCCTGCGACAGACCTAGTCCATCGTTCTCCAACACACGGAACAGCACGCGGTCACACCAGGCGGGGTCTCGCTTCTTTCGACTGGTGTCATAGCGGTTCGTGCCTTTATCAAACTTATAAGTCGGATGGAACCGAATCCACTGCTCCTGAAACCCATCAAACACCTCCCCGCTCACCATTCCCTGTCGCAGCTCGTCGTTGCATAAGAGCTGGTCGACTTGGTTCTCCTCCAGCATGCTGCGAATGGCGGAGGGACTGATGTTATGCAGACGGGAGTTCAGGTCGCCGAGAAAGAAAACGTAGTCGTGCTGGTCGAGCACTTGGGTCTCCCAGTCGTAGAGCACCTCCTGTGTTTGGTGAATGTTGTAGTACAGTCGGAGGGTTTCGTTTTCCACCGTATTCAAGAAACGATCCCAGGTGGACTTGCCTTTGATGAAAGAGGCATCGACAATACTGGCGTTGCTAATAAAATTATCTCCCGCCGCCATCGCGTACGTTCGGACAATTTCACTTTCGTCGTCGGCCATGGGAGGAAGCTGAAAAAGTAAGTCTTTTAACGAGGCGTGGTAGTTCATCGTGCGATTGTACTCATTGTGCTTATGCGCGCTAAAGTGAGCCCCAATAAAGATGAAGCGTTTACCATAAATGGTAGCCCGCATCGCCACCGATCCTTTATTTCCCAACAGATGGAGAGTCCCGGTGCGGGTCAGAGACAGCCGTACATGAGAGATGTAATTCACATGCTGCACTTGAGCAAATATCATCAAGGTCAGTCCCACCAATTGTACCACTTTGATTCGTTTAAACACGATTTGCTGATCCGAGGCGATGGAAAGAATCTCCATCACCCTATCCGCCCACGTCAGACTGCGCTTCGAGCTCTCCCGCATGAGCGCCCTTCCACTCATTTCCACCTCTTGGAGAGAGATGACAAAGAGATCGGGAAATTTGGATAATATTACCTCCAAGTCCGCCGCATTTTGGGAGCGTAGTTGTTGTATCTCCTCCGGTACCACCGAGGACGACCGCCTCCTCCCCTTGTCAAGCGAGGGAGATTTGGGGGAGCTCCACACCTCCTGCTTGTGTTGGTGATAGTGATCAACGTCGTTGGCCAGGGACGCCCCGAGCAGCCAGGTGAGCATGTGAAGGGAGTAGGGGGGCGGGGAGTTCTGGTCCACGTTCCATGTGCAGCACTGCACCTTGAAGGATTTCTGCAGAGAGTTGACCTCTGCCTCTTTGAGGGTGCTGCGGATGTAGTCGTTAATGTGCTGTCTCTGCTGCTGCGCCTCTCGCATTTGGGCCTCCGTGACATCTGCCTCCTTCGCGGCCGCTTCTTTTCCGTCGGTCTCAAAGTTTTCTTCTCCAAATTCATTCTTGGGATCTAAATCAGATTCGATCTGGAGAAAAGGCCCCACCACCTTTTTGGCGTTGCGAAACACTTGTGTAGACTTTTTATTCAGTTCAAATGGCAGTCTTCCTTTTTTCCCTAGTGTAAAGATCCACACAAGGGCATCAAAAAGATGCCGAAGGCGTAGACGGTGTAGACAAATACATATCGTATCGCAAAGTATTCTAGCGTTTGGAAAAGGGACCGTTTGGGGCGGCGGTGGCGCCTGCGTTGGCCGGTTGGTTTTCACGGAAGGAACCCGTTTTGGAGTTCAGAGGGGAATGCATGGAGTCGGTCGAGCGGGGATAGGCCCCTTGTAGTTTAATGGAGAGGTCGCCCGAGGCGTGATTGGAGGTGGACCACGACTTGGCGCGATAGACGAGCTGGTCTCGCTTCTTCTCCCTCTCCCTTCCATTGGAGCCGCTCGTGTTGCCCCCTCCGCCGCTGTACCCGTGGCTCTTAGCCATCTTATCGTCCAACACTTTTTGTAGGAGTCGTCGACCTTTTTCATTCTCTACGGTTCGTTCAATCGTAGCGCAGGAGACAGACTTGGAGAGACTGGCCAGCGGTGGGGGTGAGGTGAGAGAGGAGCCATTCTCGCTCTTTGAGCCTCTGTTGTTTTCTTGCCCATCATTACTACTCATGAAACTGTAATTCTGTTGAAGGGGATTGTCGCCCCCATTATTATTATTATTGTTTTGTTGCTATTATTATTACTAAAATTGTTAAAGTTGTTATAATCTCCGAGTGGTGAGACGACAGAGTCTAACGTACCCATTCCCCTGTTCATTTGCCTTTCCTTTTCTGGGCTGACCTCGGGGACACTAGTTTCGCGAACAAAGGAGGGCATCTTTTTTACAATACGGTTATTCCGACTATTAGTACAACTGGGATTAGGGCTTGAGGTCGGGCTTTCCGCTGCGGGGTCCTCTCTGCTGTCGGCGCCCACCTTTTCACTGCTGTCGCTGAGAGACAATCGATGGGAGCGCGACCGGGGCTGCAGAGGGGTGGACATTGTTAATATGGTAATATATTACCTTTTTTTTTTGTTCTGTTTGTTTCTGAAAACGGGAAAAACAACAACGCTAAAAGTTAATTGTTGCTTTCCCTTCTCTAGTAGTGTAAGACACTGAAATGAGAACTACTTTATAAAAGTAAGAGGAAGGAGAGAATAATATGAGTCAAATCGAGAATTCAACACCCCGTGATTACATTTTTTTCTCTCTTAGCTCTAATCTTCACATATGCTACAAAGTGTTTACGTGATAATAAAATAGGAAGACAGTAATGAACAAGCATTTATTTTTACAGGTCTAGAGTGTAAAATGATAGTATACATATACATTAATTAGTGGTTTTTTTTTTATTTAGTTTTGTTCCCCTTCGTCGACAGTATCGGAGGATGGCTTCTTTTCTTCTGTTTCCATCTCCACAATGGAGGCGGCGGCGGTGGGGGAGTCCTTGGGGGGCGGTGCCTCGCTGCTCTCCCCTATAGACCCAGAGCCCAGGTCCACACTACCGGTGAAGAAAGTAGGAAAGGTAATCTTTTGTGGATTTTCGTCGCGTGTGCCCTCCTTGAATATGGCAGGAAGTGGGGGGTCCTCGGAGGGGTCTGAGGTCACACTGGGGGGGAAGGACTGCCCGGGGCTCTCGAGTCCGCTCCGCCGCGGTGCCTTCAAGAGAGAACTCTCCTTCACCGATCCCGCCGCCGACCGTCTTATGGGGGTCTTGGGGGAGGTCACCGAGAGACTGTTGCGGTAGGACCCGCGGTGGTGCGTGGGGGGGAGGGACCCCCTCTTCTCGGAGGCGGCGGAGGGGACGCGACTGCGCTCGATGCCGCCTTGATTAGGCGTACCAGGGATACCGTAGTGCTTTAGTGAGGAGTAGGAGCGGGAGGTCTGTCGGTTGATGAGCGGTGCCTCTGTCTGCGTCGACACACTGGCGGTAGGCAAGGCCTCCTTCTTCTTTTTCCCTCCTTCCCCACCCGCTGCCTTGGACTTGGATTCCTTCTTGACAAAATTCGTCGCAGTGTCGGTCCACTCCTGATTCTGCTGCAACAGCAGTTGAAGGGCGGCGAGGTAGACCGTGTGGTTCGGCACACTGTCCAACACCAGTCGTTTCCTCTTCCCCGTCTCCCCAGGTGCCAGCGACTTTGTCTTTTTCTTTTTGAGGGCGGTGGTGCTCTGTAGGCTAGCGACTGACCCTCCCCCAGGCCGACCGCTGCTGGAGGGGGGCCGGAGCTGGCTACTGGCGGCAGACTTGGCGAGTGTGAGGGGAGGGGGGAGGGGACCTTGGTGGAGCGGGACGCCTCCAGCGCGCCGGCGTCACTGATATCCTCTCGCATCAATTCATTCGCCAGGAGAACCGCCGTTGCCTCCTTCTCTCGTTTCCTCGCCTCTGACCGTAACAGCTGGAGGGCGTGGTGGACATTGGAGAGAAGTGTCTTGATCGAGAAGACGAGCTGTTTTTGAACCGTTGCTTGTTGAGGTTTGGCCGCTTCAGTCTCTTTGGATGGCGGTGGGGTGGGCACCTCTTTCTTGTCAGATGGGAGGACCGCTTCTTCTCTCTTCACGTCTGGAATCAACCGAAGCAGATGATTCGAGAGATTCAAGAGCAAGGGAAGGTTGACGGTAGAGACGGCGGCTTCCTTGGTGTGGTTCACGGGACTGTCATCTGATTCCTCCCCGGACTCGGCGAGCGCGTCTGCCTCCCCTCTTTCCCTATTAACGGTGCCCACATACAAGTACTTTTCCTCCTCTTTTATGAAGTGGTGGTGGACGGCGTGGTGCAGTGGATGGAGGGCCGCCTCCTTGGTGGTGCACCAGCACGTCGCCGCCCGAACCATTTTGGGCTCTGTTCCAGAAATCGAGTAGATCGACGGCGGCACTTTCAGCGAGTACTGTCGGCGGGCGGTGGAGGGGAGGGACTTCTTACCAGACCCGGTGGGCGCTTCCACTGGGTCCTCCAGCGCCTTGGAGGCATTCCCTTTCAGAGGAGTGGGACCACCGGCGTCAGCACCGTTCTCATTGCTCGGATCATTCTCCGTCGGCCGCATTTTGGCCCGACTGAGGGTCTGCGTGCGGACGGAGGGGTCGAGCAGAATGTCCAGTCGGGCCTCCAGACCCACCGGCATCGCGACGACGGAGTTCTCAAGGATGTAGCTGCGGTCCACCGGGGCGGGCTGTCCTGTGGCGGTGGTGCTGACCAAATTGTGTATCCGTCCTCGGAAACTGGCGTTGGAGGAGGTCTTGCCCGGGAGCGAGGAGGTCGCACTAGAGGCCGAGGAGGGTCGCGAGGACACACCGTTAATGACGGCAGAGTCGATATTGCTGTTGTTCTCGGTGAGACGGTTCAGCCCGGTGGAAAGAGCCGGCAAGAGACGGTTATTCCAGTCCTTGCGGGCCCACGGTAGGGGCTGCGGTGCCTTGGTGGGTTCCTCCTTTTCTTTAGGCGGAAGGACAATCTCCTTTACCAACAGGTCGTACAACTCTCGGCAGGAAGGGCTGACGGAGGCGGCGGCCACAAAAGGGGCGGTGAGGCGTATCTCCCCTCCATGGGTGTGGCGGCCGAGGTGGAAGACCTCCTCCAGGGCGGCGCCGGTGACGTGTATCGCGGTGTACTGCGATTTTCGATCGGCCGATTTCCCAACGGTCTTGGGCGGTTTGACAACACTCCACTGATATTGGTTCGACCGATGGAGAGAAACTTGAATACGGGGACCGTTGAAGAGAAGGGTGTAGTGCTCGACGGGGGGAAGACGACCGGCCTTGGTGGCATTTTCACTAACATCTAACGGTAGTTTTAATATTTCCTTCACGTAGAGAGAGGATTCGAGGGAGCGCAGGCAGGACGGCCACACTTCACTGTTGATACGTTGAAGTAAAGCCACCGCCGTCTCGAGGGCGTCCTCACAGGTGCGGAAGGAAACCAAGTAACCCGCGTTGCCATTGACGCTACACACATATCCGTGGTGATCCTGCAACACCGATTGCACCAAGTCATTGTAGTGTTCATAGACGTCGGCTAAGATAGAGGTGGCCAGCGCCTCTTCATCCTCTTCGGTGTCCGTCGTGTCCTCCAAGTTATCATGTCCCCCTAGTTGCTTCTGCCGTTCTCTCGCGTCTTTGATAAAGCTGCACAGCTCCCGTACAAGCGAGGCGCTCCCCACCACATCACAGTACAAGAAGGAGAGTGTTTTATTGATTCCTCCGTCTTTGATGAGAGTCTCCGACTCGGCCTCCGCCTCACTGCTGGAGTCGCTATCACTGTCACTGTCGTCTCCCGTTTTTTTATAAAATCCCATCCGCTGAGTGGTAAACATCCAAGGGTTTTTGAGCTCTGGGTATGGGGTCACGGTGGGTGGGGTGTAGAGGGTCATCAGATTCTCTTCCTCTGCCGTTTTTTCGGTGGTGTCTGTGATGGGATAGCGATTGAAATTGCTGTGACGATCGACAAAAGCGTCTTCCGCGGCCATCGCCGCCGCCTCCCCTCGTTCGGTTCGCTTCAGACACGCATTGAGTAACTCCTCCACCGCCTTTCTTTCGTACTGAACCTCTTTGGAGAACAAAATCGCCTTAGTGGAGCGAGAGACAATATCATCTAATGTTTCCTCTTGCTTGTCCACATCATTATCCTTTTTTGAGATTTTGTTGGTTCTGTTTTTGTTTCTGTTGAATCAAATTGTCCGCCATCATTTTGGTACGTCGGTAGGCAAATGGTCGGGGGAGAATGGAGTGCACGACCGCCATTGTGTCGGTGACGTTCAGAAAATGCCCTCCTTGCTTGACGATATTGTACTGCTGATCCAAAAGGTTTTCATTCTTACTGTGAAAGACCGAAATAATATCCTCCATTGCTAAAATTTCACCACTACGGCTCAAATCGCATAGTGTAGCGGAGAGACGAATCACCGGACCGGTGCACTTGAGGACACCGTGGTGATCTGTGTTACGATAGATGGAGGCCATCGGACCGGAGGAAATACCACCACGGAACAAAAATATCTCTTCCTTCCCTTTGCCGTACTTGGTGCCCGTTCGATTCACATGAACATAGATATCCGAAACAAACGCGAGCGCCTGTTCCACCTCACGAAATACATAGGTGAAAATATCAAGTTGGTTCCCATTCATGTAGAATCCGTAGTACTGCTTTGCGGCGTGGTTAATAAAGACCCGAATCCCATTGCGGATGTTTTCGTACTCTTGCGTGGAGAGGTTCGACATGAGAATTTTTTTCCACACGCGGTCGTCTCCCGTGTCGATGGTGCACACATAGGCTGTTTCCGACGGATTCAACGGACGCCGTTTGGAGGCGACAAAGCGGTCTTCACCGGACATAATTTGCTTTTCCAATTCGGCGCAGTTGCGCTCCGCTTTTTTGTAGAACTCAATCACCGCCTCCTTGTCTTGCTTCATTTTAAAGTAATCCAGCAGTTTTGTGGCGTGTTCATCTACCAAGGCCTGTTGCTGCTTCCTTTCCTCCTCTGTGAGCTCTACAAACTTCGCGACACGTTTTCGACCAGTGGGATTGGACGACCCTTTGCTCATTTGACTAAGACTGGTGAGAGTGGCACTCTCCCCTAGTGGGTTGAACTGATACAGCTTGAGCGGATCGACGCTCTTTCCCTTCAGCGCTTTACTAAAGAATTGAACTACAAATTTGACGGGTGGCATCGTCTGATGGAGATACTTTTTACCCGGGGCGAGGAATTTGGTGGGGACCTTGCGCCGTTCCTTGAGGGAGCTGGGGACCAGAACGGCCTTCACAGAGTTCCACTCGGCGGGAACCGTGATGATCTCCCACTCCGAAGTGGGAAGGATTGTCTTTAGAATTTCGGCGTACTTGGCGTTGGCGTTGTCCCCGTCGGTTTCCTTTGCACTGCGGCGAGAGGGTTTGACGTCCTCATCAGAGGCGAACTGCTTAAGTCCTTGCTGCTTCTCGACCAGTCGGACCCATGCTTCATTCACCACAATCTCCCCCACCGCCGCATACCGCATCAAGACACTAATCGCCGACTGCACCTCTTTTCCGTAGAGCAACGTGCGACCGGTGGTGGGGTTAATTTCAACCTCTGGGGTGCAGGTGTAGAGACAGCAGTGAATACGGGGGCCACGGAAGAGAGGCTTCTTTTTTGGTCCGGCCTTTCCGTGTGTCATCAAGACACCACCACTCCTCGTCGTCGAGGCGTTCTTCAGACTTTCTTCAAATGGATCGCACACCTTTTCTTCCGTTTCGTCGTACTCTACACTGCGGAAGACGGGAATGGTTTGTGCCTTTTGCGGCCAGTCCAGCTTCACTAATTGCTCTTCACAGTTCTTGGAGAATTGGAGCGCCATGAGGGGGTCCTGGAAGACCAGAATATCTAGCCCGTACTTGGAGAGCACACGGTGCCCCTTATACTGTTGACACGCCGCCAGTGTGACTTGCTGGTAAACGTTCATCACAAACTCCTCGACATTGTCGTTCAGCGGGTACTCCACGCCGTTCACAAACAAGAGCACAAGCGTGACCTCGCGGCGGGGAAAGGCCAACGCATCACAGCGCTGTCTAAAGTAGACGTCATCATTGAGTTCCATCATTTGAGCCTCGAGCGTTTCTAACCGTTTCCGTCCCGCCCGTCGCACATTGACGGCCACTCGAACCTTTTCCTGCGCCACTTCAATGCGTGTGGTGAGACGCTTCTTTAACACCTCGTCCGCGATGCGGGTTTTGAGTTCACTATTTTCTTTGGTCAGACTCTCCACCCGTTCGTCTAACCGCTCCGTTTCGTTGGTGTAGTAGGCGGTGTTGGCCCTCGACTCGGAGTCGCTCTGAAGGAGTGCCATACGGAGGTCTTCGACGGTTTTGATGAGCTGTTCATTCCACTTTTGGAGCGTTTTGATTTGCTCTACCAATTCCGCTGAGTCCGGGGAAGACTTATTATTGTTGTTATTACTATTATTATTCATACTGTTCCCGTTGCTCTGAGAAGAGTTTTCCTTTTCGTCTGTGTTGCTATGGACAGAGTGAATTACCTCTTTTTCATGATAGGCTAATTTGTGACATTTAGTACAGTACAGAACCGTTTTGGCGTCTGTTGATTCACTCGCCGATTCCCTCTCGCCTCCTAGGTCTTCTTTCTTTTCTTCTTTCTGTAGTGACTTTCGGCTCATCTCTTGCAGCATTCCTTTCAGCTCATTGATGGTGTTTTGCTGCTCTAATATTCGTTTTTGAAATTCTATTTTTTCATTGAGTAAAGTGTAGAGAAGGTCTTCGTCCTCTTCACCTTTTTTACTTTGACTACTCATTTTTAATAAGTCTATGAATAAAACCTTATTACCTTTTGTTTCTGAAGAAAGTTGGGGGGAAAAAAGGGGGAAGAATAACTACAACTATAAGTTTTTGTGTTCATTTAGACGCAACATAAAAACACACACAACAAAAAAAAAAAAAAAAAGGTAAAGAAACTACTGTTTTCATATTCACTGTTTTCAAGGCAGTTTTACGTCAGCAGGAAGTGCCACGTCCGGCACCACCACACAAAATGTACTTCTATCCAGTGCCTCTTCCTCACAGTCCGCCACAAACTCCCACACACGGTCCTTATCGTCTGGGTCCATCAGTGTCTCTAACCAGTACGTGGTCAGACTGCTCTCACAAGGGGAGAGAGGGGGATCCCCGTCCTCCTCCTCTGGTAGAAACACCTCCACCGCGAAGAACTGCAGCCAACCCACCTTGAGAGACTCCAGCTGTAGCTCCCCCAGGAATTGAAGAATGCGGCTAATACGGAGATAATTGTGGGAGCGGCGGCGGAGGTTTTCGTACTGCATTTTACTCTCCGCCTCGTCAGGGTAACGGGAGATGGTGGCGGACACGGTAATCTCCCCCGTCTGTTTCTCCTTTTTACTTTCTATGTTTTCCTTCTTTTTGAATTCTATCTGCATGCCGTAAAAACGAAACATCATTTGCAGTGATTGTAACACATTAGACATGGCCTTCCCGTCTTCCTTGATGGCGATGATTTCTTCACTGCGGAGCAGTGGGGCACTAAAGTTGACCCCCATGGTGCGTAGAGGGAACAACCACTGAATATAGTCATGACGGTCTTCTAAATTATACGGGTCCCATGCTGTGGCCTCTCCCATTTTTAGCATATCGTGAATACTTTCCTTCTCGGCTGTGCGAAGAGACCCTCGGAGAAAGTGGTAACAGCGATTGCGATGGGGTTCTTGCTGCTGGACGGTCTGCAGTACGTTCCGTTGCTGCTCTGTGCTACTGTAGCGAGAGTACATTTCCTTTACCAACTCACGGTACTCTTTTAACTGATCGTTTCTATAGATGGGGTACGCATCGCGAGCCCCTTTCCGCGCCCGTTTGGTGACGGGACCGAGGGGCAATTTTGTTTGTCGCATAGGAGTCTATTTCTCTATATATTGTACTATTCAACCATTAAAATGACATTAGTGAAAAATAATTTATCAATTTACAGAAGAATAACACCATTAAGCGTACACATCAAGTAATTCAATAAGCAAATAACGTACCGCTTTTTTTTTTTTCCTCACTCCCTTTTCGGTTACTTCATAGGTGTCTGTGAGAGCTGCTCCAACAGTATATGACAGGCCCGCTGTTCCCCTCTCCGCTGGGCGACTACCTCAATGTCTGTCATACGCGTCCCATCGGCGTTACCAAGGGAAATACTATTTATGCCGCTCTCCATCTTTCTCCTCGACTCTTCACTGATGGGAACGCCTTCAATGTAATCGGCAATGAGATTGAGAAACTCTCCCTCTTCTTCCTCTTCCTCTCGTAGGGAGTTGGGATTCGTTTTAACTTTCCCAGTGCTCGGTGATATCGTTAAGGACTTTTGTATCTGTTGAAGCAGTTCTTGCGCATCGCTAATAGTGAAGGGTTTCCCACTCTCAATATTGTCTATACTCATTGCTTGGTAAAGAAGATAAACGGTGGAAAGTGGGAGATTTGAACTATTTTGTAGTGGATGAACGCAACAGAACACAATGTAAACATACAGAAAAAACCCATGAAAATGGAAGGAATGAAACTACTTTTATCTGCTCTTCATTGGTAAGACATTTGATTTTCTAAACCAATGAATCTCACCTTAAAGTTTTGTAACCATTTTCTTATTCATTTTATTATTATACTGATTTTTAAAGTTTAGATCGTGCCATCATGCCATCTAATTCCGCTCTCGCACTCTCCGTGAGATGGGCATTATTCAAGAAGGTTCGTGGCGGGGGGATCGGCCGCTCCTGTCGCTCATCCGTCACCCTTCCTAAAATCCCGCGGTACACATGACCATTGGGGTTCGAGCCTACCGTGAAGTCGTCCGTCTCGCTGTACTCCTCCCGACGCCAGTAGTTGAGCTGGGCGATGATACCCTTCTCGGGGTGCTGGCGGTACGCCTCCGCTAGGTCTTGTAGAAGAGGAATAAGATCACGGAGTGAAGTATCCTGAGAGGCGACGATGGCACGCTCCTCTGGTACTTCGACAGAGAATATGCCGTCGGTGGCGGGGAGAGTGACTGAACCGGGACGGATAAGAGGCACAAATTCTTTTATCTTGATCCCGTTGCGAGGGGTAAGGGGGAAACTGCGGACGTTGTCATCCAGCATAATGGTGTCGCGCATGGGGCGGCCGGTGAGGGGAATGTACTTCATGTAGTTTTTATTCTCCAAGGTGCGCTCACGGGAGAGAAAGTAAAAGTTTACATGATTAGTGGCAGAGGGATCGCTGTTAAAGTTTTTGATCATTTCATTATAATTGTAGATGGAGGTGGGTAGTCCTAGCACGTGACGCTCAATGCCGTCGATGACGGAGGTAGCGTAGGAAGTCACACCAGCAGTCCAAAAGACAATTTCGTACTCTTTCATCGCGTACTGCAGAAACTCCTTCAAATAGGGACGAACAGCAAACCGCACGTCAGCCAAGGGGATTTTTTGCTTCCCAGCCTCCACCACCCCATGGCGTCGCATCTCGTATGTATGTAGCAAAGTTTCGTCAATGTCTAGAATAAGTGTGGGCTTCTTGACACCCTTCTCCAGCGGAGGGGGGAGGAGGATGGGCCACGGGTCGCGGAGGTTGAGGTCTATCGAGAGCGTGCTGATGACATCGAATTTGGCGGCGGAAAGGAGACGACTGGCTCTCATTGGTTTTATTAAAACTGCTTTAGTGAGGATGTGGGAGGGAGAAAGGAAGTATTGTATCACCAGAGAGGAACAACAGTTGACAGTGGAAATGTTTTACTGCGTTGTAGTAATTGAGAGCAACAGAAGAGAATGAGAGAGGGAAGAACAAAAACAAACAAACAAAAAAATAAAAAACATGAAAAGGAAAGGAAACTACAGCGAAAAGAGTGATGCAACAGATTTTTATAGCTCTTCATTGGTAAGACTTTTTCAAAGCCAATGAATCGCATTAAACCTTTACACCTTACTCTTTTTCAA
>AUXL01000285.1:0-12787 GCA_000482185.1 Angomonas desouzai | reverse complement strand
GCGAAGGGCGGCAAGCTCGTCCTGGTGCGCCTTGCGGAGCTCGGCCATCTGCTGCTCGTGCTCGGTGTCAGCGGCTGCCTTGACAGCGTCCACGTTCTGCTGCACTGAGGCGTCCTTCTCCTCGGACAGGGTCTCGCGAAGGGCGGCAAGCTCGTCCCTGGTGCGCCTTGCGGAGCTCGGCCATCTGCTGCTCGTGCTCGGCGTCGGCGGCTGCCTTCACGGCGTTCGCAGCTTGCTTGGTGGCGTCCTCAAGTGCCTTGTTTTGTCCCTGAGACAAGGTCTTCTGTAGTGTCGCCAACTTGGCCTGGTGTGCCTTGAGTAGTTCAGTTGTCTTTTCATTGTGCTCAGCGGTCACGGCTGCCAACACTTCCCTTTTAGCTTCTTCCAGTGAATTACTCTTTTCTTGGTCAAGACTTTCTCGAAGTGCGGCCAACTCCCTCTGATGAGTTTGGTGGAGTTCCACAATCTGTCGTTCTTGCTCGGCAGCCGCTGCAGCCCTTGCGGCATCCGTGGCGTTTCTTACCGCTTCTTCCAGCGTGGCATTCGCTTGCTGTACGTGGCTGTCTCGAAGGGCGCGGAGCTCTTCATCGTGGGCTTGGCGCAGCGCGGCAATCTCCTGTTCGTGCTTAGTTTGTGTACTGTTTTTCACCGCTGCCGAGGACTTCTTAGAATTTTCCTTTTCTTGCGTTAGCTTTTCCTGCAGTGCGTCGAGTTCTTCCCGATGCGCACGCTCCAGTTCAGCGATGCGTTTATCCTGTTCTGCTTGTTTGGATTTGGCTTGACTCTTCATCTCATTTTGGAGAAGTTGTAATTGTTTTTGAGAAGAGGAGACTTGCTCCTGAAGTTTCGCCGTTTCCTCCCGCTGTTGCTCCATTGTCTGCAGTACATCTTCGGTTTGAGCAGACGCTTTCACGGTCTTTTTGAGTTCCTTAATCTGTTGCTTGAGGGACAGGTTCTCCTCTTTTTGCCGCCGGATAGTATTGTTGAAGTCGTCTGTGATGCGTTTCTCAATGGCGATTTTGGAGTTTTTCTCCGTTTTCAGCGCATCCTTAGCGCGCTTCACCTCCATTTGCAGTGTTCGGTTCTGCTCCGTCTTGTCCTTCAGTTGCTTGACCAAGCCTTTATTTTCCTTTTCTAGCTCTTCGTTGGCCTCCAAGTCGACCATTGACGGCCGTTTGCTGGTAGTTTCGTTTCGGGATTGGTGGGAGGTGGAGACGCTACTGTTGCTCGTGACAGATCTACTGAGCGCGGAGATTTTGGTGCCGTTCAAGCTGCTGTTATCTTGCATCTCCCTCATCTGCTGCGCCAAGAGAGATTCTCTTTCCTCCGCGGCTTGCAGCTCCGCGGTGAGTTGACTGATCTGGGCGGAAAACTTCTCCGTTTCCTGCAGCTCCTTGTTTTGGCGCTTGATTGTTTTTTGGTAGGCTTTGATTTCCTTTTCGTACACAGCGGCCTCATTCTTCAAGCGTTTTTCCGTGTAGGCGAGCTTAATGTTGACACTTTTTACCTCCTCCTCTAAACTATTGAGCAGCATGTTTTCGTCCTGCAGTTGCTCCAGATTGGCCTTTAGTTTCGCCACATCCTTCGTTCCCTTCGCCATGCTATTTCTGCGGTTGGTGCGCAGTGTCGCGATCTCCGCTCTCGCCTTCTCCAATTGGTTGTACTTGTCCTCCAGCTCCGCCTCCAGAGAGAGGATGCGCTCCTTGAGTTCTTCAATATAGTCCTCCTTTCCGCCGTCATCCCCGTCCCCGCCGCCGTCTAACAACCGTTGCAGACGCTGCACCTCAGCCGTCAGCAGCTTGATCTGTCTGACCTGAGGGTCTTCGTTGACGGCTACTTTGGTGACAATTTGCTTGGCTCTTGAGGCATAGCGAAGGGTTTGGCACGTTTCTTCAAAGTTGACGGCGTGTGGGGAGACGGTGGCCACCATCGTGGTCTTGCAATTACCCCCTAAAGAGTCCGCGAGCACCCACGTGAGGTTGGAGTCACGGTAGGGACAGAAGACTCCGCGCTTGTTCTGAGAAATGCTCGCCAGCGCGTCAATCACCCGACCCAACGTCGTGAGGGAAAGGTTAATCTTCGTCGCCTCCTTGAACTGCTTCCCCTCCACCCCGCTAGCCCCCGTCCTCTCCGAGCCCGCGAGATCGACCAAATTGAGTTTGCTAGCAATTTTAGAGGAGGAGTCCTCGCTGTCCAGGCGGAACTGCGTAATGTGAAACGTAAGCACGGCGTGACTTCGACTGCTGCGGTCGTTCATTTTGGTCGCCGCGGTGTGTCGCTCCGCATTACCCTTTCGGATCAGTTTGTATATTTGCTGCTCATCTTCCACTCGCTTTTTGGTGAGCCCCTCCACGTAGGGCCCCCGTGCCGAGTTGCGCACCCGTAGTTCCACATTCCTAGCGTTACCCCCTCCGAGAAGGTCCATTACCTTTTCGTTGTAAATCTCAAAGTACTCCATCTCAATACGAAAAGAGAGTGAACTATCGGCTTCTCTTTTTCGGTGCAATGACTGTATCATTTCATGAGTAAGACGGGGGATGATGCCGTCAAGGGTGTCCTCTTTTCCATCGCCCAGCGGCATTGACACCTCTAGCGCATTCTCCGCGGCCGACACACTAAAGGAGTCCTGTGTGACCCCGCCACTCTCTTGACTGCCGGCAGAGAACCGGGGGGTGGTAGACTCGCTGAGACCTTTCTTCTCTCTCGTCCGTGGGGTCACGGGGTCCGCTTTGGGGACGGCGGGGAGTTGGGTGGGGCCCATCATGGTGAAGGTCTTACCACTACCGGTCTGTCCGTACGCAAAGACACAGCCGTTGTAGCCGTCGAGGGTGTTCTGGAGCACTGGTTGACCAATAGCGCGGTACACCAACAGCTGATCTTTCGCCGTCTTGGTCTTCTCTGTCCCGTCGAGTTTGTCGCGAACGCTGTCCTCTAGGGCGTGTCCGTGGACAAGGTCATCGAAGCACCGTTCAAAGACGTACGTGTCTTTAGGCGCCATCTCCTTCGCGGGGTCTAGTGTGGTGATAAGAGAGCGGTTCTGGGGGTCGACTCGAAGGGTGTAGGGTAGGGCCGCCTTACCACTGAGCGCGCGCTCCTTGGCGTTAAAGGGGCGGACGCGGACAAATACTTTGGTAGCGCTGACCTCATCAGAGGAGAGTCGAACGCTGGAATTCATGATGAAGTTTTAGAAAACGATGAAGTGGGGAGTGGAATTGACTGAGAAGCCTTTTCTCACCCGCTTTGTACTTTTTTTTCTTTCTTTTATATTATTAAAAAGGGGGGAACACAGTTGTAAAGTGGTTGAGACTCTCGTAAAATCACATACGTAGATACAGCGACAAAAACAAATAAGTGATATATATATATTTTTACCAAACAAATATGAAAACGGAAAAGCAAATAATAAAAGTGGTGGATCAAATGAAAAACGATGAAAGAACTATGAAAATTTGTATAAGAAAATACAGTGATAGTTGAATTCGGGAGAACTCAAACAAATAATATTTTGTTGTTGGTTGTGTTCGTTTTTTCTTTTTTTTCTTTTTTTTTTTTTTGTATGTTGTCCGCACGTGCTTATGACGTGGCGGGGTGGGCTCCGGACTCTGTCCCTGAATCATCGAACTCCGTCTGGACCCGCGTTGGCTGTTGAAGGCGCGATAGTCCGCCAGCCGTGACCCACGACGACCATAGCTGCCCGACAGCTCATTGGGGTCTCGGTGGGAGAGGGAGCGTTCCCTCGACACCTTCTTCCGTTCCTCCTGCCGTTCATTGCTCTCGCTCTGCTTTTTGCGAGTCTTCTCCAACTCCGCGTTGAACTCGGCCATGTGCTTGTCCATCTGCTGCTCCTGCTGGGCACGGGAGGCCTTGGTCCTCTCGATGAGTTGCCCCACCTGTTCCTCCTCCTCCGTCCTCCGCTTCTGAATGGCGTCGAACAGCTTCAGGCACTCCTCACGGGTAGGGGTGTAGGCGGAGTCCTTGGTCAGCTTGGCCTTGAGGTCCGCGCCGATGGGCTCCCGCGCCGTCTGACGCACCCGAGACAGCTGAAGGAGAAGCTCATCGGACCGGTCCTGGAAGTCGCCTTTGATGACCTTGCACTGCTGGATGAGCTTGACCACCTGCGCGTCATAGAGCAGTAGGATCTCGCGGTGCTCACTCTGTAGCTGGGTGAGGTCGGACTGCACCGCCATTAGCTCACGGCGGGCGGCGGAGGTTTCATCCTCGGAGAATCGGCGGCGGGTCTCGACGTCGATGGCCATGTTCTCCGCCGCGATGGCGTCTTCCTCCATACGGCGTTTCAGGGCCGCGATCTCGTTCTCCTTCACTGTCAGCCGCCGCTCGTACTCTTCCTTCTGACGCGCCATTTGACTGTTGTACTCGTCCTGGATACGGGTGACCACACTTCCCGCCTGCATCTTACTCTCTAGGATGCTTTCATAGTTGTTCTTTACGCGAAGGATATCGTCTTGATGCTTCGCCTGGGCCTTCTCCATCTGTTTTTGATAGTCTTGATTCAGATTATCAATCTCCTTTCGAAAGTGGTCGCGGTCCTCTTCCCTGAATTTGTCGTATTCCTTCTTTTTCTTGTCTAGGTCAGACTGCATCTCATCCAGTTCCTTGTTGAACTGACGTTTGATGGCGTTTAGNGTCTTTTTGTGAGCCACCTCCAGCTCAATGACGGTGTCCTCCACGGCCTTATTGGTCGCATTCGCGGCGATCAGATTGTCGCAGACTTTCGTAAACTCGTCTTCCTTGGAACTCATCGATACAAAATCAATAAATAAAGTGACAATAATAATAATAAAAGAATGCTTAAAAGACTTTTTCTTTTTGTTTGCTCGTATAAATATTTGCGACGACTATAGGTAAAGGGAGGAGGGAAATAAAATAATGGTAATCCGTCAGGCCACTTCATCACAACAATCCATAATAGTAAAAGTATACCCAATAGAATACCATAAACAACAACAACAACAAAAAAAAAAATTGGACGGCGAAAGCTTCTTTCCGCTTTTGGAGTGAATAAATGGAATTTCAACTGTTCTATATATTATCTGAGAGGGGGACCAGATAGAAAAATAGTAATAATGATAGAAAAAAAAAAAAAAACGATGATTACAGGGGAAGGAACGTAAGCGATACATAAAATTACAATTACAAAAATAAATAAATATGAGAGTATGATATACGAATGATACACAAAGAGTTCCTCGCTCTATATAGTTGTCCCTCTTCCCTTCCCCTCTTTTCCCCAACCCAACGGAAACCGGTGCATAACAGAAAAGTAAACGAATATGTGAATATAGAGGCGTCACAGGGATGGAGCGACCGGTCCGGAGGGTTTTTTCTCACGTTCTAAAACTGTAAATGAAATGATACAAGAAAAAAAAAACAAATTACAGATACAATACAATGTAGTGTCGACGGGGGAGTCCGCCTATTTACAGGGACAGACTTAATTACGTCGACTTGCGTGGAACAGAGGAGCGGGGCTGGGAGGCGCTGGCACGAGGCTTTGCGGGCTCGGTGGGCGGGGGAGGGGTGTTGGTCCGGGAGGTGCCGTTGCTGTTCAACCGCGTACGGGTCTTCGTGGTGGCCTCCTTGAATTTCTTCATACTGGTCTCCGTCTGCGTCTGGTAGTCCTTCGCCCTCGATACAATCTCGCTCAGTCGCATCGCCTCTCTCTTTGCCTTGGCATCGATTTCTTCTAATTCCTTGTTGTAGTCACGCTTCTCCCCGAACGCCCTTTCACGCATCTTTTGGCGGAAGTTGATGTAGTCCTCGTTGTAGATGAGCCCTCGCAGCTTGCACATGTCCGCCTCCTGCATCGTCGCCTTGCCCTCCCAGTCGGCCAGGAGCGAGTTGCTCACGGCGATGAGCTGGTCCTGCTGCAGCATCAAGTCACGGATCTGATCCTGATACTCCTTTTCCATCCGGACCATCTCCGAGTTCGACTTGAGGAGGTCGCGGCGTAGGTCGCTCGCCTCTTGCTCCAGCCCACGGCGTTGTCGGTCCTTCTCCATCAGGTCAGATTCGCGGCGCATTTTTTCGGTCTCTAATTGATTCTTCAGACGACTAATATCGGCGTCGGAGGTGCGGTTGAGTCGTTCTAGCTCCTCACGCAGGCGGTCCGCCTCCCGCCGGGCGGCCTCCTGCTGCTGGCGAAGCTCATCGTCCTGTTTCCTGCGGTCCCCGACATCCGCCTCTAGTCGCGCACGCAGCCGACTGAGCTCCTCCTCGTGGGCCTCTCGCTGTCGTCGCAGACCTTCCATCAGGGTGTTGTTGAGATCGTCATTGTCCTTTTCCAGACGTTTCTTCTCCATCTCGCTGAGCTCTTCTGTCCGCTTGATCTTATCGTTCAACCGGGCCAAATCTTCGGCGTGTCGCTGCTTTGTTTCTTCCTTTTCCTTATCGACGTCCGCCATCAGCCGCTTGAGTCGTGCCTGAAACTGTTGCGCCTGTTCCGCTAACAGCTCCTGGTGTCGTGACTTGAGCTCCTCCATCTCATCCCCCCGTTTGGCGTTGAGCTGGCGGAGGGCCTCTACGGAGCTGGTGTTGGAGCTCACCATTTGCAAAGAGAATTGCTCAAAGAAGTAGTTTTCCTTTTCGGTGATTGTCATCATCAATTCGTTAATGTAACTGCAACCCAAGTACATGTTGTAGTTGTTGATTTCGTGGCGTTGGGAGGCAATGACCATTGCTTGCTTCGAGATTTGCTCCTTTAGCTTGGCCAGTTCACCGGGCTGTATCTCACTTCTACGCTCCAGCTCCGCCTTCAACTCCGCAATCAGCATTTGCGACTTTTCTGCCTCCTCTTTTGCTTTTTTGGCGGCGAAGGCGGCCTTGCTAGAGACGGCTTCGTCGGAGTAGCCCTCCTCCGCGGTGGGGTCCGCTATACCCGCGCCATCCAACAGCGCTCGCAGCCCCCCAATCACCCGCTCCTGCTCCGCCACCTTCTTCTCCAACTGCTTCACCTTCTTTTCCAGCCCCTGCACGTACTCCTTGGTGTACTCGGACCCACCCGCCTCCTTGAGACGGATTTGTAAATTCTCCACCTCCATTTGAAGGCGCTTAATAAGGGCGACCTGGGGGTCCTCGTTACGTCGGGCCTTTTGAATAATCTGCTTGGCGCGGGAGGCGTAGCGGAGGGTCTGGCGCATTTCTTCGTAGTTGATGGTGTGGGGGGAAATAGTGGCGACCATGGAGGTTTGACTGTTCCCACCGATGGAGTCGCTCAACAACCATGTGAGGTTGGACTCACGGTAGGGAACCGGGACGGCGAGAGACTTGTTCTGCGACAGATCGGCTAGGCAACCAATCACACGACCGAGCACGGTGAGGGACAGATTAATGTTAATACCCGTCTTCTTCTCAATGCCCTCCGCTCCTCCCTTACCCGTTCGCTCAGAGCCGGCCAGATCGACCAGGTTGAGTTTACTCTGCATTTTCATCGTATCTTCCTGTTCGAGAAAGAACTGCGTCATGTTGATGGTCAAGATGGCGTGACTGCGACTACTGCGGTCGTTGTACTTGGTCGCGGCGGTGTGACGCTCTAGTGTACCCTTTCGTATCACCTTTGCGATATCCTCCTCCTTGTTTACCACTTTGGTCGTAAGCCCCTCGACATAGGGACCGTTGACGGGGTCATTGCGGATCTTGAGCTCATCCACTTGCGGCTTGATGAGATCAAACACCTTTTCATTGTAGATTTCAAAGTAGGAGACCTCTATACGATAGGAGAGGGATTCATCCTCATTGCGTTTCTTTTGCAGGCCTCGAACATATCGCGGCAGATGCGGGGAATGATGCCCTCCAAGTCGTTAGGATCGACTGTGGGCTGAATCACCTCGTCGTCTTCCTCGTCCGCATCCTCTGGGTCCTGCTCCTGGGCGCTGGTGTTGCCCTCCTTCTTTCTCTTGGGTGCATAACCCATCATGGTAAAGGTCTTACCACTGCCGGTCTGTCCGTACGCAAAGACACAGCCGTTGTAACCGTCGAGGGTGTTCTCCAGCACCGGCTTACCAACGTGTTCGTAGACTTCACCCTGGCCGGCGTACGGGGGGTGCTTCACATGGGACTCTGCTGCGCAGGGGTTGGAGCCGCCGGTGGGGGCGCGGGGCACACTCTCCAGTGCGGGGGGCGCGGAGCCTCTCCGGGCGGAGGAGGGCACAGGGGTGATGACGGAGGCGGCCCGGGAGCGACGGGAGGAGCTGGGAGGGGCGGCGTTCAAGACGTTCTCCACCGCCTCTACGGCGTTGGTGTTATCGGCGTCAAAGACGGACCAGAAACAACGGGTGAAACTGTACGTGGCGGTGGGGCGGAACTCCTTCGCGGGTTCTAGGATGGAAATAATGGCGGGGTTATCGGGGTCGATGCGGACGGTACTGTGCACCTGCTCCCCTGAGGTGATCTCCCTCTGACTGAAGGGACGGACACGGATGTAGACTCGCATGGCATTTCCGGTGGTCTGGAGTGGGTCCAGTGCGCCCATGACCGAGCCTCGACGGGCGGAGGCCGGGGGAGCCCCTCTGGCACTGCGCTGGGGGGTGTCATCGATGGCGCCGGTGCGCTGCCCGCGGGGGGTGGAGGCCGGACCGCCGCCCAGCACAGAGCCCCGGCGGGCAGAGGCAGGAGCGGGCTCCGCTACACGACTGGGTCGCCTCGCGGACGGCGGTCCCCCTGCCGCCTCGTTAAAGCGGGTAGAGGTGGGACTCAGTGGGGGTTGGGAGCCGATCATGCTCGTCCGTCGGTTTCCTCGAGCGGAAGCGGGGAGCTGAGACATGAGAGAGTTTTGATGCAATTACTTTTAAAAAAAAAGAGTAGCGTTCGATTTTATTGTGACGCACTAAGTTTTTTTTTCTTTATTTATTACGATGATAACGATACTGTTGGCAACAGTGTGTGAACAGAGAAAAAAATATAAAAATAAAGTAATATCTAACTATGAAAAGAAAATGTTTTGTTCTTTTATAGAAATAGCGGAACAGAGAGAAAAGAGGCGAGTATAAAAGACACTTACCAATTTGTCAATGAAAGAAAGAGCGCTTGAGGGAAATCCCAAAAATAACGGTTATGTATTACAGTAATAGTATTAGTGTGGTGATAAACGAAGCGTAAAAAGCAATACGATGAGGTTTGTATGGTGTATGTTGTTATATATATATATTTTTTTAAAACGATACAAATAAGGATTTTCATTTCTTTTTGTGTGTAGCTTAGTGAAGTTAATTAGCATGAAAATAAATAGTGGGTACAAAACGAAAGAAGAAGAAATTGGGGGTAAAAAAGAAAAAGAAGTTTTTTGTAGAATCTAATTTTTTTTTCTTATTATTATTATTATTTATTTTAAGAAAAGGTTGTTTGGTACAATGACAAAAAACAGTAATTTTGATAGAACTGTAAATAGAAGAAAATAACAATGATAAATGAAGGAGTAAAGTGAAGAAACTATTCACCCACTTAACTCTGACTCTTTTTGGCGTTGTAGACGTCGTTTTTGAGGGACTTTAGCTTCTCCATCCGTTCTTCTCGTTTCTTGCGCATATTTTCCGCAAACTCCGCAAACTCCTTCGTCTCCTGTTCCTTCTGCTTATCCACCTCCCCGATATCTTTGGAATAGTCCTTGCGGTTCTTGTTGTAGGCAATATCCTTCGCCCGCTGACGGAAGGAGCTGTAATCCTTGTCGTCGATAATAGACTTTAGTACCTCAATATCGGTCTCGAAGGCGGGGGACTTGGACTGGTAGTCGCCGAGGAGAATGTTGATGACGGAGAGGAGGTGCTCCTGCTGCTGGATGGAGTTCTTGAGCTGGTCGTTGGTGCCGCGTTCGGTGTTCTTCTTTTCATTCATGAGCTCCACGTTATCCCGGCGGAGATCCGCCGCCTCACGCTCTGCCTTGGTTCGCTTCTCCTCACTTTCGTTGAGTTCCGATGTCTTTTTGGAGATCTCAGCACTGTACTGATTCTTGACCTTTTGCAGCTCCGATTCGTGCTCCTTCGTGAGCTGACGGATCTCGTCCTTGAGGGCCTTGACGTCCCGACTGTGAGCCTCCTCCATGGTGCGTACCGTCTCTCCCAACCGTTGTCGGTCCTGCGTGCCGTTCCCGAGGGAGTCCCGTAACTTTTGCAGATCATCCTGGTAGTTGATTCTGGCCTTGTTGAGCTCGTCCTCGTAGTGCAGCTTCATATTCTCCTTTTCTAGGGCGTTGCGTTTCCGTTCCTGCTCCAGTGCGTTTTTCAACGAGCTGGAGTTTTCCTCCGCGTCATTCTTGGAGGCCGCGATTTTCTTTTCCAGCTCCGCCACACGCTGCTGATGTAGCTCCTTCATTTCGTCCATTTGGGCGCGATTCCGGCTGTACACCTGCGCCAGCTCCTCCTCATGTTCCTTCTGTATCTCACTGATTCGAACAAGGGAGTCCACCTCACCCTTATTCCTGGCATCCTCGAGGCCCTTTTCGGTGTTGCGAAGCAGGTCGGAAAAGTTCTGGTAGAGGTGATACACCTTTTGATCGTAGTTGGAGAAAATGGCCTCCACCATCGGCACGACCACATTGTTGTCGTAGTTCTTGAGGAGGAGACTCTTTTCGGCGGAGTTGTAGTTGCTCTGGGCGAGGGAGCGGCGGACCTCTTCCATCTCGTCCTGCACCCCTTTCAGTGTCGCAGCGTTGTCGCTTTGCTTTGCCTTGTCTAGGAGCTGTTGGTGCAACTTTTCCACCTCGGCTTTGAACTCTGCCAGTTGTGCCTTTAGTTTCTCATTTTCCGCCTTGAGGTTCAGCGCACCGCGGGAGGCGTGCTCCCCCACGATAGCCCCGTTCTGCTCTCTGGTGGGGTCCATCATGCCGGCCATCTCGAGTTCCGCCCTCAGACTCACCAACTGCTGCTCCTGTTCCGCGCAGAGCCGTTCCAGGTCCTTGATGCGGCTCTCGAGGCCCACCACATAGTCTTTGGTATACTCGGACCCACCCGCCTCCTTGAGACGGATCCGCAGGCTCTCCACCTCGCCTCGCAAGCGGCGGATAAGAGCGACCTGGGGGTCCTCATTGCGGGTTGCCTTCTGAATAATCTGCTTGGCGCGAGAAGCGTAGCGGAGGGTCTGGCGCATTTCTTCGTAGTTGATGGTGTGGGGGGAAACGGTGGCGACCATGGAGGTTTGACTGTTCCCACCGATGGAGTCACTCAACAGCCACGTCAGGTTGGAGTCACGGTAGGGAACCGGGACGGCGAGGGACTTGTTTTGGGAGAGATCAGCCAAACAGTCAATCACACGACCGAGCACGGTGAGGGACAGATTAATGTTAATACCCGTCTTCTTCTCAATGCCCTCCGCCCCTCCCTTACCCGTTCGCTCAGAGCCGGCCAGATCGACCAGATTGAGCTTACTCTCCAGCGTGCACATTTCATCATTCTCAAAGTACATTTGCACAATGTTGATGTTTAAGATGGCGTGACTGCGACTACTGCGGTCATTGTACTTGGTCGCGGCGGTGTGACGCTCCTGCATGCCTTTCCGAATGACTCTGGCAATGTCTTCCTCCTTGGCCACCTGCTTTGAGGCGAGTCCCTCCACAAAAGGACCAGTAGAGGGGTTGTTGCGGATCTTGAGGTCGGTGTCGCCGCGGGGTTTGATGAGGTCGTAGACCTTTTCATTGTAGATTTCATAGTAGGACAGGGAGACACGGAAGGATCTGGAGTCGTCGGTCCGGCGCTTCTCCCTCAGTCCCTCAAAGAGGTCGGAGCAGATGCGGGGAATGATGCCCTGCAGGTCGTTGGGGTCCATGTTGGTCTTGTCCACGACATCGTCCATCTCGCTTTCATCCTCAAAGGGGATGGCGGGGTTGGGACTGGTCTGACGCTCAAAGCCGTTTCCGTCGGAAATTTGGGACGTGCTGTTGTCCAGGTCCTTGGCCTGGGACTCCCGTCGGGCCCGCTGCTTTTTGATATCAGCAGCGGTGGGTGCATATCCCATCATGGTAAAGGTCTTACCACTGCCGGTCTGTCCGTACGCAAAGACACAGCCGTTGTAACCGTCGAGGGTGTTCTCCAGCACCGGCTTACCAACGTACTCGTAGACTTCGCTCTGGCCGGCGTACGGGGGGTGGGTGACCTCAGGATCGACAGTGTTGACGGCGTTGGAGCCGGACCCGACGTAGGCGGGGGCCTGGGAGGGATCGGCAGGGGCGTTTTGGATCATAGAGGCGGCCCGGGAGCGACGCTGCACGTTCATGCCCCCCATGAGCACCGAATCCACCGCCTCACAAATGTCCTTTTCCTTTTTCTGAAATACCGACCAGAAGCAGCGGGTGAACTTGTAGGTGGACTGCTGTCTGAATTGGTTGGTGGGGTCTAGGATGGTGACGATGGCGGGGTTGTCGGCGTCGATGCGGACGGTACTGTGGGTTGAGGTGCGGGTGGCGATCTCCCGTTCACTAAAGGGTCGGACTCGGATGTACACCTTCATGGCGTTGGCCTGGGTCTGGAGGGCGGCGTTCGCGTCAATGAAGGACCCCCGGGCACTTCGGATTGGGGGACCGGTGGCGCTGATTTCAGAGGGTCGGCGGCGGCGGGCGGAGTTTTGCCGTTGCGAGGACGGACTCTCCCGATTCCCTCTAGCGGACGATGGGGTATTCATTGGGTTTGGTTTATTAAAGTGTTTTATATATTTTTGTATACCACTATAATAATTTCCCTTTTTTTGATGAAAGTACAAATGAAAAAAAAAAAAAAAAATCTTTATCTAAACTGATGAAAATAATAATAATATTAAATGATTTTTGCTTGTTTTGAATCGTTTT
>AUXL01000284.1:0-12801 GCA_000482185.1 Angomonas desouzai | reverse complement strand
TGAGTAAATTTATTGGAGTACCCAGCATCAAAACAAATAAATAAAGTAAAAATAAATGATTATAATAATTAAATAGTACCATTATCGGAGGCTAACTGTGGTGGGAACTACATTACCAGCAAAATAATAAGCCACAATAGAACAAGGAATACCCCTTACTTTCCGATATAGCTAAATATACATTTTTCTCTCTTTATATATGCATTTCCATATTTCTTCAGCGACTATCTTTTTTTTTTTTCCTTGTTCATTATACGTATACATTTTTAATTTTCACGTTACAAAAAAAAAAAAAAAAAGAAATCGAATCTGATTCAGCTCTGCCCTCATAATAATAGTAAAAAGTAATAGGGAGTCCTCTACATACCTATCATGTGACAACTCTAAAATCCAAAAATATTTTTACTTCAGCATTTTTTTTTTCCCCTTTATCTTTCAGTTTTCTATACAGTTGTTTTTTCTTTTTACCTTTAATGAGCGAAGGCGATAGCACGGCAGAAAAGCCAAAGTTCACCGTCACGAATACGGTGGTGCGAAAGGGGCGGGGGTCCCACAATCAACGCCTCCGGACTGACGTCATGGAGGAGGACAGGAACAACAACCCCGGTGGGGCCAGCACCATGATGACAAACTTCACCGCCACCGTTCTACCCTCTGAGAACTCGAAGCGGAATGCCTCTGCCGGGGAAACGGAAGAGGACCGACTGGCGGCCGAGTTCACCGACAAGAAGAATATCCCTATGGGGTTTATGGCAGAGTACGCCAACTACCGCGACCACTACTTTGGACAGCAGTACAATGAGGAGACGGATACCCTTCAGCAAGAGCTCTTCCGCGGGGACAAACGCCGTCGGTACTGCATCATCGCCGGCAACCTCAGCGACTCGGACCGGCAGGTGAGTCTGAAGCTCTTTGGTCATCGTGGATCTAAGCCGTTTAAATTGCAAAATAAACTAATCCGTCTGGTGAACCTTTCCATCGGCAAGCCAAGGGTAAAGAACCCGCCCCCGGAGGAGGGAGCCGATGCCGCGGCGGGTGAGGGGGAGGAAAAAGAAGAGAAGGAGGGGGAAGAGGAGGAGAAGAAGGAGGAGGAGAAACCTGTCTCCGCAGACGCACCGACGGGGGTAAAACCCATCACCCCAATCGGAGAGGATGTCGATCCCTCCGAGGCGGTGGCGCTCCCTTCGGACAGCTCTAGCGAGTCATCGGAGAAACCAGATGTCCCAGAGAAGGAGGAGGGAGAGGCTGTGAAAGAGGTGGTGAAGGAAGAAGCCCACCCCGAGAAGGTGGAGGAAGGCGAAAAGCAGGAGAAAGGAGAGGAGGCTCACAAGGAGGAGGAGGAGTATGAGGATATCGACGCCTACATGGACCGAGATGTGGTGGTCCCGTTGACCGTGAGCTCTACAGATGCCTCTCTGACGGAGATCTCAGCGGAAAAGAGCCCCGTACTGACCTGTGTGCATTTCAAATCGCTCCATGAGTACTTCTTTAACCAGTTGTGCCATCTCATGAAGCTGGAGGATGTGCGGTCGCAGCAGGTGACCATCAACATTAGCCTGGGGGCCGCGTACGGCTGCATGGCCCGCCACGGTAGTTTCGCCACCCAATCCAAGCACGCCACTTTCGCCGAGTTTGTGGAGCGCATGTGCAATGAGTCGATGCAAATGTACTTCATCAAGGATAGTCCCATTTGTGTACTTCGAGCGGTGGATGCGGAGTGTGGCTCTATTGTCCACGAGGCCTCCGTCACATTGGTCAAGATTGTCTTCTTCTCCAGTGAACGTCAGGGTCGTACGATTGCCAGGGCGTTTTGGAACTCGGAAATGAACTGCTTCCGATTGCTCGACATGGAGAACATTGGTACCACACTGAGCTGGACCGTCTTCTCCTTGGATGAGTCCTACATGAAGGAGAAGGCGTCTTCCGCGGAGGAGGTGGAACGGAATAAGACGGCAGCGTACCCTTTCGAAGTGGAGTTCCGCACCTTTCGGCGGTTCAAGCAGTACGCTGAGCACCCCGCCTCCCCCCTCGCCCACACCATCCTCGAGCACCTCTCCGTGGCGGAGTCAAACCTGATCAACCACGGCACCAGTATCGGGTACGAACGGATGGATCTGACCGACGTGTGCATGAGCGACTTCCACGCCGAGGACTACAACGTGGAGAGCATCGTGGTGGAGCACACCAAACGAAAGGTCCCGGAGGGTACCTCTCTGCGAGTAGACACGACGACGACCATCTTTATTGAAAACTTTGAAGAGGCCCGGGCGCTGATGCAAAAGATCAAAACGCTAGGACCGGAGAAGACGGCGGCGCTGCAGACGAGCACCAATAACAATTACATCCGCGGCCGAGGAAGAGGACGGGGACGCGGGAGAGGCGCTGGCCATGTCGACCCCCTTGGCTCCCCCGAGACAATGGAGGCGGTTCTCCGACCGACGTCCAAGCTCACGTTCTTCAAGTCCATCGGCCCCAGTATTCACTGGAAACTAAAGCCCGGTGCCACGGTGGAGGAGAACATGAACCCCGTCAGAGACGCCCTCCACTTCCTTCAACAGGTACTGCACACCGCCAATAATATAGAACGGAGCTCGGCCCACGCCGGTGCCGGACCGGAAGCCTTGTGGTAATTATTTAAAATGCTCTTTTTTATTAACATTCCCCCATTTTTCTATACCTTCCTTATTTTGAGTGGTTTTTATTCCCCCATCTTCTATTATAAAATAATGCGTTTCACTGTTCTCTATCACTCCTCTCCCTCCTTTCTCCCTCTCTACATTACAGCTTTGTTGGTTATATCACTTCCTCTTTAAGAAATGACTCTCCCCGATGCCTACATTGAGCTCCAGGAGCAGATTTACTTCACCAAGAAAACCTTTGGCGATGAACTCTCCAAGGCGCTTAATCTGATCCCCGTGGAATGCCCCATTCTCTCCCGTGTCGGCGACGGTACCCAGGATAATCTTTCCGGTTTCGAGAAGGCCGTCCAGGTTCGCATCAAGGATATCCCCGAAGCCAGCTATGAGGTGGTGCACTCCCTCGCTAAGTGGAAGCGTCGCACTCTGGCGGACTACAAGTTCCCTGTCGGTCGCGGCATTTATACCAACATGAGAGCCCTCCGCGTCGAGGATGTGCTGGACAATGTCCACTCCGTCTATGTGGACCAGTGGGATTGGGAGAAGGTGATGAAGCCGGAGGAGAGGACGGTGGAGTACCTCCAGAACACCGTGCGCTCCATCTACGAGGCCATCCGCGCGACGGAGAAGCAGGTGTGCGAAAAGTTCCCCAGCATTACCCCCATCCTCCCTGAAAAGATCGCCTTTGTCCATAGCCAGCAGCTGCTGGAGAAGTACCCCGATGTGGACCCCAAGGAGAGGGAACGCGCCGTCGCAAAGCAATTCGGTGCGGTGTTCCTTATTGGTATCGGTGGTAAGCTCACCAACGGCGACCGCCACGACTGCCGCGCCCCCGACTACGACGACTGGTCCACCCCCGTGGACTTCAGCTCCTCCGACGTCGGTTTCCCCACCACGGAGGCCCCCAGCGTGAACTCGTTGGTGTCGCTGAAGGGACTGAACGGTGACATTTTGGTCTACAACCCCGTCCTGGATGACGTGCTGGAACTGAGCAGCATGGGCGTCCGCGTGGACTCTGACACCCTCAAGCGCCAGCTCGAGATCACCGGAGACAATGACCGTGTGCAGTACGAGTGGCACCAGCGCCTCCTCAGCGGCGACCTCCCCCAGACCGTGGGCGGAGGTATCGGCCAGAGCCGTCTCACCATGTTCCTTCTCCGCAAGAAGCACATTGGTGAGGTCCAGTGCAGCGTGTGGACGAAGGAGATCAAGTCCCACTACGACGTCCTGGTGTAATGAAGAGTACAGATATCGTAATTATATAAAGCGTTCTTTTCCCCCCAAAACAATTCGAAACCTCCTTTTCTTTTTACTTTTTTATGATTCTTTCTTTCGCTTCCTCTTTATATTTGTATATGCGAGATACTACTCGTGTACTTCTTTGACTGTGGGTACTAACAAAAATTCGAAACCACACAAAGAGGAAAAAAAACATATACAGTCAAAAAATTTATAACAATATATTGAGCGGCAACCGTAAAATTTAATAATTAAATATAACTAACCATGTCCGTGTTTTGTGTCCACCGACCAATGAAAAAGGAACACGTAGCTATACCTGAATTTAAAAATAATAAAACAAGAATATAAAAACATCCCATTTTGCGCCCAAACGACCGAGAGTAACGGACCTTCAAAAATGATTACTTCCTATGTGTGGCACTGTATCGCCGTAATCTTTTGTTTCCTTTCTTTAGAGCGAATTTGGTTCTTACCTGGAATAAATCTTTATTCTTCCCGTCTTTTTCCATTTTTACTATCTTGTTTTTTTTTTTACTAGTTTATTTACGATTTTATTTAAACATGTCTTCTATTTATGAATTTCAGGTCAACGGTGCGGACCACAAGCCCTACGACCTTCAGCAACACAAGGGGCACCCTTTGTTGATTTACAACGTGGCCAGTAAGTGCGGCTACACGAAAGGCGGCTATGAAACGGCCACGGAGCTGTACAACAAGTACAAGGACCAAGGCTTCACCGTCCTCGCCTTCCCCTGCAACCAGTTCATGAAGCAGGAGCCTGGCACGGAAGAGGAGGTGAAGGAGTTTGCCTGCACCCGATTCAGCGCGGAGTTCCCTATCATGGAAAAGGTGGACGTCAACGGCGACAAGGAGCACCCCTTGTACAAGTACCTGAAGCACGCTCAGAAGGGCATCATGGGCACGACGTCGGTGAAGTGGAACTTTACGTCTTTCTTGGTGGATGGGGAGGGGAAGGCGGTGGCCCGTTTCTCCCCCGGCACGAAGGCGTCGGAGATTGAGAAAAAGTTACTTCCCCTTCTCGCGGCCGCTCCGGCGACGACCGGGGACGGAAAGCCTGCTCCACTGACATCCACAGAGTCGAAGTAGTGTATTGTCCGGTTCAACAAAACCGCTGATCAACCGTTCTCTACCGTGTAGTTTTGTTTGCGTACTTTCTCTTATTTACATTTCTGTTCCCCTTATTTTGGGCGGCACTGTCCCTCACTTTTATACTCTGTGAGCAGTCACGTCGCTTCCATTCAGTCATACACACCTAAATTATCCCTGTATTTCTACTGTATCCGTCACTCTCTGTTGCGGTGCTACTCTCCTACCAGAATACTTGAATACGACTCTCTCTTTTTCCCTCTTCTCTCTTATTAAAAGTTCTCAAGTCCTCCGTTCACTTGCATCATGTTTCGCAGCCGTGCTTTGAAAACCACCAAGACGATCTACTCCTTCGCGGTCAATGGTGCCGACCACAAGCCCTATGACCTTCTGCAGCACAAGGGACACCCCCTGTTAATCATGAATGTGGCCTCGGGCTGCGGCTTCACCAACTCTGGCTACACCATGGCCACGGAGCTATATCAAAAGTTCAAGGGCGAGGGCTTCACCGTCCTCGCCTTCCCCTGCAACCAGTTCGGCGGTCAAGAGCCCGGGACGGAGGCGGAGGTGAAGGAGTTTGTGTGCACCCGATTCAAGGCGGAGTTCCCCATTATGGAGAAGGTGGAGGTCAACGGCGACAAGGCCCATCCTCTATTCCTGTTTCTGCAACAGTCTGTCCCTGGTATACTGGGCAGCACCTCTATCAAGTGGAATTTCACGTCTTTTCTGGTAAACGGAGAGGGCGTTCCCGTCTCCCGCTACGCCCCTGGTGCGTCCTCTTCCGCCGTCGCGAAGGACCTTGTCCCTCTTCTGGAGAAGGGAAAGGCAAAGGTATGATACACTGCTTTTCCATTTTTTGCTTTATTTGTTCACATTTTATTTTTCTCTATTATTGTTATTATTATTTCGTTGCTCCCAGCATATTCGCGAAATACCGATAGTTTCTTCATGTGTGTGCCCCTGACCAGATCGTCGTCCTCATGACGATGCTCTTCTGTTCTCATTCTCCCTTCCCCAACCGTAACTTTCTCTTTGGTTTAGATTTCTCCCCACTCTCTACCAACACACCGTCCGGATGTCTTCTATTTATGAATTTCAGGTCAACGGTGCGGACCACAAGCCCTACGACCTTCAGCAACACAAGGGACACCCTTTGTTGATCATGAACGTGGCCAGTAGGTGCGGCTATGCGAAAGGAGGTTATGAAGCTGCCACGGAGCTGTACAACAAGTACAAGGACCAAGGCTTCACCGTCCTCGCCTTCCCCTGCAACCAGTTCATGAAGCAGGAGCCCGGCACGGAGGAGGAGGTGAAGGAGTTTGCCTGCACCCGATTCAGCGCGGAGTTCCCTATCATGGAAAAGGTGGACGTCAACGGCGACAAGGAGCACCCCTTGTACAAGTACCTGAAGCACGCTCAGAAGGGCATCATGGGCACGACGTCGGTGAAGTGGAACTTTACGTCTTTCTTGGTGGACGGGGAGGGGAAGGCGGTGGCCCGTTTCTCCCCCGGTACGAAGGCGTCGGAGATTGAAAAGAAGTTACTTCCCCTTCTCGCGGCCGCTCCGGCGACGACCGAGGACGGAAAGCCTGCTCCACTCACGTCCACAGAGTCGAAGTAGTGTATTGTCCGGTTCAACAAAACCGCTGATCAACCGTTCTCTACCGTGTAGTTTTGTTTGCGTACTTTCTCTTATTTACATTTCTGTTCCTTTTCATTTTATTTTTTTTTTTGGCTGGCGCAGCTCTTCACATTTATACTCTGAGCAGTCGCGTCGCTTCCATTCAGTCATATACACCTAAATTATTCCTGTATTGCTCCCCTAGGGTGCTTCAGAGGGTTTTGTTGTCTCTAGTGCTGTGTACGCTTGCCACGCTCTATTTCCGCACTACTTTATCACTACCGCCATACCTTAATGCTATTCCCCCTCTCTCACTCTTTTACTTAGATTTCTCCCCACTCTCCCCAACACACAGCCTTTATGTCCTCTATTTATGAATTTCAGGTCAACGGTGGCGACCACAAGCCCTACGACCTTCAGCAACACAAGGGACACCCTTTGTTGATTTACAACGTGGCCAGTAGGTGCGGGTATACAAAGAGCGGCTATGAAACGGCTACCGCTCTCTACAACAAGTACAAGGACCAAGGCTTCACCGTCCTCGCCTTCCCCTGCAACCAGTTCGGCGGTCAGGAGCCTGGGACGGAGGAGGAGGTGAAGGAGTTTGCCTGCACCCGATTCAGCGCGGAGTTCCCTATCATGGAAAAGGTGGACGTCAACGGCGACAAGGAGCACCCCTTGTACAAGTACCTGAAGCACGCTCAGAAGGACCCCAAAACTGGCGCGGAGGATATCAAGTGGAACTTCAACAGCTTTTTGATCGACAAGGAGGGGAAGGCTGTGGCAAGGTTTCTGTCGGACGCCACGGTGGAAACCATTGAACCGGCGGTGGTGGCCCTTCTGTGAACGTTTCGATTTTAAACATTCTATACACACTTTTGCTTTTTTGTTTACTATTATCGGGTTATGTTTGTCCCTTTTTTTCGTAAGAATTTACCTTTTTTTTTTTTTCTATTTTCTGTTTTCCCCCTTTCCAATTTTATTGGACCTTTTGTGCGAAGTTGACTGTTCACAATTCGACCCCTTCCCCATTTTTTTTATTCCTCCACACAGCTCCAGTATATCTATATATAAATATATATAACACATTTTTTTTTTTATTATTATTTATTCCCTTTTGCTTTTATTTTCTCGATGAGTGAAAGTACCGCCACCACTACCACCGCTCCCGCTGCCCCTACTGCAGCTGCTCCAGAGAAGCAAGAAGCGCCAGAGGCGACACACATGACGCTCCCCACCCCCATCACCGACCCCGAGAACGACCCCTTCGCCGGAAAGGTAATTTACGACTTTCAAGTGCTGAACAGCTACCGCGAACTGTACGACCTCAAACAACATCTCGGACATGTAGTACTTATCTGCAACGTGGCGAGTAACAGTAAAGAGTATACGGAGAGTTGCTATCGAGTGCTGACTACCCTTTACAAGAAGTTTTCTGTGCAGGGATTGGACATTCTGGCCTTCCCCTGCAATCAGTTCGGGGGCGCGGAGCCCGGCCCTGAGGACGAAATCGCCGACAACATCACCTCTCAGTTCCCTTCGTTGGGGGAAATTGAGTTCCCCATCATGGCTAAAGTGGATGTGAACGGCGAGCACGAGCTGCCGCTCTATAGTTTCCTCAAGTCTCGCATCAAGGGTACCCTTGGTCAAGCGTCTATTAAGTGGAATTTTACCTATTTTTTGGTGGATCGCAGCGGCAATCCCGTCGCGCGTTTCGCCCCGGACTCCACACTGGAGGAAGTGGAAACTCAAGTAGAGAAACTGCTGGCCACCCCCCAAACGACAGACGCACCGGACCCCGAACTCACGAGTCCTACGAATCAAAATATTACCCAGCCCCCTTCCCCTTAACCAAACGGAGGGCAGCTCTTTCATGTATTTATTATTATTTTTTATTATTTATTTTTCCCTCCCCCCTCGCTCGCATTTGTCTCTGTAATGAGAGTGAGGGGCACCGTGTGCTATCGTTTTCCCTTTTTCCTTTTTACTTGCATCATTATTTTTTTTTTTTCTCTCCCCCACTTCTTTTTTCCTCTTTTACGATCTATAAAAGCGTACGGATTGGTGTAGTTTAAACGGCGACTCTCACCGGTGAATGTGGCACCGCTTCCCCTCCTCTGCGGCGCGTCAGGGCGGACTGTGGCGGCGATACTTTGGCCGCCCCGCAAGGATGCGTGCCCCTATGGAGTCACTGGTGGATACACGCCGAATTACTAACGACATAACCCTTTTCACCTCTAGTCATCATTCTAGAGAAGATAGCAGGTGGCGAACTATTCACTCTAATTCACAAATGGAGTCATTTTTAGTGCATACGGAGCAAACCCTGAGAGAGGCAGATGGCTTATATCTGCAAGAAAAAGAGAGGGTCACCTTTCTGGAAAAAAGGCTCTCTTCTTTTTTGATGGAACCGTCTCTTGTGAGGGAAGCGGATGAAAAAAGTTGTGCTCGGGCCAAAAATCTGATGCTTCTCGCCTGTAATCTCTCTTATCCCACACGACAAAAAGAAGTAGACAGCGCTGTATTTGTCAAGCAATTGGTGCTGCGCCTTTTGGATATCGTCTCCGTCGAGAGACTAGACAACCACACGAAATCCCCACTGTCAAAGGTGACCCCTTCCTATCTTTCCTTCTTGCGCCACAAGAGGGACGGCGTAGCGGCTCCCACCGTGGAAGAGGTGTGCGGCCGATACTACGGTTCCACTGAGGAGAAGAAGCGGTTAATGGAACAGTGGAGAAGTGCGGAGAGAGAGGAGCGGATCGATCGACTTTGGGGGACAGGGGCGGAGCACTCTCCTCCCATTGGTGAGGCGAAGGAAACTATCGTAGAGCGGGTAAAGGAACGGCAGGAATGGGACCGGGATGCCTGGCTGACCCGCATCTCCGCTGCTCTGTCCGCTGCACACGGCGATGGCCGTACCCTGACGGAAATCTGCAACACCACACTAAAAGAGGAGCTGCGGTCGGGATACCAATGCGCAAGAAAATACTATGGGGAGGAGAAACGTGGCTTATTCGAATTCCTTTGGCGGAATATTCACCGCCGATCCGAATACCAGGGCCTCTTCAAGTTGGCGATTTTGTTTCTTTTTGTAGAGACCAACAGCCCGAAGGAACTGACGGAGGTGGATTTCCTTTCGTTACTGGAGTCGTCTCCTTTGCTGGCGGATAGACCCACCGAGGCCACTGTTTCCATGCCATTCGCCTATCAACTCCTTCTATGTGAAACAGTCTTTGCGTATTCCTTACGTCAAGGGGACGATCTGCGCCTCACTTCTCATTTGTTTTCGTTATCCCCCCATAAGAAACAAACCCTTCAATCTCTGTGCTCGGTCGGTAAGCAACACTCCCCCGACGCGGCGCTACATCTCCTGGCGGCACTGCTCACCCATGAAGGAAACAAAACGAACTCGTTCGAATCGGTCTTATTAGCGTTTCTTCATCATTTGAAGGAGTATCTAACCCCCTTTGCCGGAGAAAGGTCCCCCCCACTCCCTGATACTGCGGAACAGATGCTCTCCAATACGTTTGCCCGCCGCACCGCGGAGTATCTGGTAACGAAAAATACTGGCAGCGCAGAGGAGAGACGGGGTGTGGTGGAGGGTGCCCTTCAGATTTTATGCCTCCTACCACATCTCACACATCCCGCGATTCCCACAAAAAGAAAGTCGCTAGACAAGACGGACTTGGCGGCCCTTCGGGAAGTCATGGAGGAGGAATGTATACAGGGGCCTTCCCTTTCCGAACCTACCCACTCTAGCCAGTTCACCCACTGTGCTGCGTTTGCGACCCTCATACAAACCGTTTTGCACGCCCTGAAGGATCCGGCATACGGGGACCTATGGACACTGGACGGAACGGTGTTGGGGCCCTTTTTGAGAACGGTGTCTCTCTACACGGAGGCGGCCGATGGGCATCTCTCTCGTGAGATTCAACGGAGCGTAAAGGACTTTATCGAGTGGGCGGAGAGCAGCGGGGGACTGGGCGCGGGGGCCAGCCTCGCGGCCCTGGAGTACTGGTCCTCCTCCACCGAGTGTTTTCTGTCACCTTCTCAGGTTCATGACTTGGCTCGAACGGTGCTACGGGAGCTAGGAGAGGCGGATCCAGGCGGTAGGGTGGCGCTATGGGGCCTGCAATGCCTGGCGCGGTGTGACACCGCCTATCCTGCGAGGGTCCACGCCGTCCAACGCTTCGTCGCACTGCTGTCCTCGGCGGGTGTGCGGCGGGTGGATCCCTCCTTTTACGCCTCCCTGCTGGACGGCCTACTCTACCGCTGCTTTGCCCCCCACAGCATTGTTCTTCGCTCCCCCCTCTCCTCGGTGGCATTCTGGGAGAGCGTTTGGCAGGGCCTTCCGCACTTGCCAAGGTACCGCTCCATCCTCTGCAGAGCTTTTCTAGCGCTTGGCCGATGGCGTGAAACGTTCCCACTGCTACCACGGGAGGAGATAGAGAGAATACAACGGCGTTGGTTCCCAAACGAAACAGTGAAAATTGCAGCGTTGCATTATCTATTGTTTTTGGCCTCGTTGGATCGAACGGGGAGCAGCGCGACTTCAGCGGAGGAAATTATACGAGAGCTGTGCTCCCCCACCGCGACCGCTGCTCTTCATCGTCTCCAGGGAGTTTGGGTGGTCTGGCAGAGGGCGGCTTCTGGCACCACTTTCGACCGCGCTACACACGCGGAGGAGGAGGAAATCGGCTTTCTCTTTACCGAGTATGCCGTTCCCACTCTTCCCTTTCTCTGTTACAAAAGGATGGCTGCCTCCTCGCCTTCTCCAACCCTGGTGCCGTCCGACCAGAACTCCCAGGATGTCTCGACGGCGTATTTAACCGCCCTCTCCTCCATTTCCCGTTACTAGGACAATGCCTTGTGCCACTGCTTTCGTTGATATTTGTAGTTTTTTCAAATACAAAAACAAAACAAACAAGAAAATAGCTTCCCACATCCAGTTAAACATCACAATATTTTTGGCTGACTTTGATATCACAAAATTGCGCTCCCCCCTCTTTTCTTGTCTTTCCGTCTTGGTAGGGAATAGGATGTTGTCCGTCACCCCCCTCCGCTGTGCCCCTGTGTTCTGCCGCATTGTGGATACTATGCGACAGAACGAGCCCTACGCTCGAAAGGGTATCTTGTACCCTATCCGGATAGAACTAGGCGACAATGTAAACACCTGCACTCCTGCCGAGCTCAAGTCGTTGATTGACGCCACTCTCTCCGGCCATCAGCGTTTCGCCACCGTTTTCTCTGGCCAGATATTCAATAGAAACGGCACTATCGCCTCCGTGATTAATAGCTACGGTCAGTACGTCGTCACTGGCAATATGAGAGGCGGTTACATCAAAGGGGATCACCGTTATGGCCCCCGACTCACCGGCTACGGAGGAGCGACCACCAAACCCGGCCTCAAATGGAACGGAGATGAACTGTGAAAGTATTCTGCCATGATTGAGTTCTTATTCTTATTTTAAGTGACTAAATGTAATTGGTACCTTTTTGATTTGCTGTTCTCTGTATTTCGACAACCTTTCCTCCCCCCTTTCTAGTGTTTTTAGTAAAAAAAAATAAATTGAGAAGAAAAGAAGATGGAGGACACTGGCTCCAACGTCTCTGCTCAGGTGTCTCTTCAGCTCCGCCCGCTGAGACGGGTGCGTCGGTCCCGCTTGCAGTACGAGAAGCTGCAGCACCCCCCTGAAGTGAAGGTGGGGGAGCCCACGCCGAGCATAGAAGGCTGGACGTTATTTCTCACCAACCTCGACCCCGAGACGACGGAGGTGATGATCAAGGATTTGCTGTGCTCTTTTGATGACCCGGACTATCTGGGCACTGTAGTGGACATCCGCATCCTTTTGGACGCCAAAGGCCTGTGCCTTGGGTGCGCCCTGGTGGAGGTGGACACCGAGCAAGGCTTCCAGCGTGCCTTGAAGGACCTCAACGGAAAGGAGCTCCTCTCCCGACCGGTCAAAGTAGGGCCCACCTTTTTAGCCGATGACGACGTCGCGGAGGAAAACGCCGTGGAGGAGGACGCCGTCGGAGAGAAGCGGACGAGACAGCAGAACGATGACGAGAACGAGGCCAAACGGATCCGGGAGGATACGGACGTAGTGGAGAAGGAAAACACGGAAGAGTAGTGGATAAGAAATTAACGCGCCTGATGGGTCGATTTTTTTTTCTCCCTTCGTTTTTTTTTTTTTT
>AUXL01000283.1:0-12812 GCA_000482185.1 Angomonas desouzai | reverse complement strand
AAAATAAAATTTCACATATATTAACAAATTTTAAAAGGAATAACAACGACAAAAACAAAAACAAAACAAAAATATCTAATTCATATTCTAAAACGGTTTATCGAAATACAATACAATACAATAAATAAGTAAACAAATTTAAAATGAAATTGAATGCTCTTCATATTGGCATATCACAGATGATGAGAAAATTAAAATCAAATAAGATAAAGTCATTGCTCAGACAAAAAGAAATAAAGGTAAAAAATAAGATAAGAGGTAACATTTGTAATCTCCTGAATACGGCAGCGTCATTACACAGCAAATAGGGATCCCAAATGTTGACCTTTTTTTCTTTTCTTTTTTTTTTATAGTTGCCGTCTGCATCCTTCTTGTAATTATTATTCGAAGAGATACCCTGACAATATTTTTCTTCTTTGTCCTGAAATATTGTTATTTATTTTGGATGCTTTCTTTTTTTCATTTTCTTTCTTTCTTCAGTTCGCACCATTATTATATATATATATAAATAACTATGTTTCATGCGCACAACAAGTTTGCTCACATGGGAAATACTTTTTCATTTTTTTTAAAGCAATTTTTATTATTTCACTAAGTTTCTCTCTGTCAAGTGAGGTACTGTCACTATCGCCTCTTCTTGATTGTCGAGTCACTTTTTCTTTTTTTATTTTTAAACTGTATTTTACTATTATGATGATGTTGTAATCCATTTTTTTTTTTTTTTCATTTTATTTTATTTATAAAAGTGAAGCCGAGAGAAAGAAAAAAAAAGTAAAACGTTTACGTTTACAAAGGCACTTTCGCTGTTGAAACCTATTATTATATATTATTCGGAAAAAATATAAATAACTGCAATTTATGTTTTTTCTACCTAAATCATAACATATTTATTTATTTTTTCATTAATTATCTTTTTTATTCAGCTCCTATTGAATTTTGCCATTCCTTCATTCTATTTCTACTCTAAACTCTCTCCTTTCTCTAATTTCTAACATATAATTTCAAAGTTTTACCAGTTTTCGCTTTCTATTTCCTTATGCCTTTCGCTGTTGACGCTCTCCCCTGGGCCTACGACGCCCTCGCCTCCAAAGGCGTGTCGAAGGAGCAGGTGACCTTTCACTACGACAAGCACCACAAGGGCTACGCGACCAAGCTGAACGCCGCCGCCGAGGCCAACCCCGCGCTGGCCAAGAAGTCGGTGGAGGAGATCATCACGACGGAGAAGGGGCCTGTGTTCAACCTGGCGGCGCAGATCTTCAACCACAACTTCTACTGGAAGTCTCTCTGCCCCAACGGCGGCGGCGCCCCCACCGGTGCGATCGCGGAGGCCATCAATAGCTCCTTCGGCAGCTTCGACAAGTTCAAGGAGGAGTTCACGGCGGCGGCCAACGGTCACTTCGGCTCCGGCTGGGCGTGGCTGGTGAAGGACAGCGCGAGCGGCAAGCTCAAGGTGTACCAGTCCCACGACGCCGGCTGCCCGCTGACGGAGAACCTCAAGCCCATCCTGACCTGCGATGTGTGGGAGCACGCCTACTACATTGACTACAAGAACGACCGCGCCGCCTACGTCAACGCCTGGTGGAACCTCGTCAACTGGAAGCACGCCGAGTCTCAGCTCTAAAGCGTTTTCTCAAGAAACTTATATTATTATGCGACGTGAAACCATATAATTGATTTCACGGTATCCCCCCTCTCTTTATTTTTATACCGTTTTTTTTTTTTTCGTTGAAAATGTTTGTGACGAAGAAGCGTTTGCCGATGTGTTTCTTTTTGAGGTGTTCTCCTCTAATTTGTGCTAATGCTGTTTGAAATTTATGGTCTTTCTCTCTCTCTCTCTCTCTCTTTTGTTTTTTTCGGTAGTTGAGAGAAGGTAGCATTAACCTTCGGTATCCTTTTATCTTTTCCTTTTAGTACACTTTTTATCATTTATACCGTTTCTTTCTCTCTTTTCCGTGGCACTACATTTATATAGATATCTCTAATTTCTAATCTAACTGCGATCCTCAACCATGGGCAACGGTACTGGTAAGATGGATGGGCAGAATGGGATGATACGCCCCAGCGAGACCAAAGCGGCCGCCCGCCGGTAGCACCTACCCCCTCTCGGAGGCCCCCATCTCCTTCAACAACACTGCCCACTCTCCCTACACCACACTCGACGACGTCATCGGCACTGAAGAGAAGGGAGCGCGGTATATTCAAGTTCAACGTATTGGTAAGGGCGCCTATGGAGATGCGTTTATTGTCAAAAGGAACCCCAAATATGTCCCCATCAAGCACCTTTCGAATGAGTCGCAGTACACTTCGAATGGCCTCGCCTCCAAGACGATGGAAGGGGTCAATTATGTCGCCAAAGTGATGGACCTACGTATGATGCACCCCCAGGACAGACAGTACGCCACGACCGAAATCATTTGTCTGGCACACACGCAACACTTTGCGATTATCCGATACTATGAGCATTTTTTACTCGACAGTGATGATGAAACGATTGTGATTATTACCGAGTTTGCGAATCATGGCGACCTCTATCACAATCTGCACCGCACGGTCACAGAGGGGGACCGCACCCGAAAGGTACTCCAGCTCACGGAGCGGGAGGCGTGCGTGTACTTTGTCCAAGCGTTGCTCGCTCTCCACCACATTCATAGCCGGAGAATGATCCACCGTGACGTCAAGAGCGCTAATTTATTTTTGACGTCCTCTGGGTTTCTCAAACTCGGTGACTTTGGCTTCTCCCAAAAGTATGAGAGCACCGTCAGCAGTGAGACAATCGCGGGTACCTTTCTCGGTACCCCTTACTATCTTTCCCCCGAGATGTGGAAAGGCCAGCGTTACGGCAAGAAGGCGGATGTGTGGGCCATCGGCATTGTCCTGTATGAAATGCTTATGGACGGCGAGCGCCCTTTGACGCTGGGAACCTTCCCGATCTGAGGGAGATGGTGGTGAACAAGGATGTGCAGTTGCCAGAGAACCCGCCAGACGACGCCGGCGGTAGACGAGGACGTTTCTCGAATGAGGTGCGCGAGTTGGTGAAGAGTATCTTTAGCAAAGACCCCTCCAAGCGCCCTAGTACCGGTGAGCTGCTTCACACGCCTCTTCTCCAGCACTACTTGTACGTCTTTGAGAAGCACGTGGATTCTCTTATTAAGCAAGACGCGGAAACCAAGGCGAAGAACCCTTCCGTAGATATTGCCTCCCTCCACTTCAAGACAGAGGAGGAGAAGCAGTTGGCGCTAAAGGGTATCGCCGACGCCAAGGCCGCCGTGGCGCAGGAGATTCAAAAAGAGATTAGTGAGAGTACCGCCCCCTTCTACCAGGGCGTCATCTACAAGGACAGCCGGAATGGGGTGTGGAAGGAGCGCTACTTGACCCTCAGTGAGAACACTCTGACGATTAGTTTAGGTATTGGTAAGGAGGCGGGGGGTGGGGAGCGCAGCAAAGCGGTCCCGCTGCAGAACATCAAGTCCGTTAGCCCTTGCGCCGCCGAGGACGGTCACGTGAAGGCCGCCCTGCAGGCCCAGAACCAAACCTGACCCCTCCCGCTTTGTCCCTCCCTACGCCTTTGCCATCTCCATGAACAGCACTAACTCCATTGTATTTGGTGTCGCCTCGGAGCAAGAGCTCGACCGGTGGATGAACGCTTTAATGCGCGCGTTGAAGATGATGTAAACATGGAAAAGGTTTCCTGATGTAATATTATAAAAAGGGGTGAACGTAAAATGTGAACACACTCTAATGCGTACCGTTTCACTTTTTTTTTTTAAAAAAAAAAAATGTTTTTGCTTTCTATTGTGGTGCACTCTAATAATTTAGTGTTTCTTTTCTGTTGTGTATTACAATTTTCACTTCTAACGTCAATTACCTTATATTATTTTCCCTTCTTCACAATATCCCCATTTGAAGAATACTCCCTTTTTTTAGTTCTACTATTCACAATGAGTGATTCGGAGAAGGAGGTGACGTACTCCAGGGCCGATGCGGGCCTCTGGAATGACTCGGAGCTCATCAAGCTGTGGTCGGAGCAGTTAGAAAAGGCACAGAACGGTGTGGTAGCCGCCGTCTCCTCTCCCAGCCCCTCTGAGGACGAGAGCGAATATGAGGAGGAGAGCGAGGCGGAGAAGGAGAGAGACATTACCCCTGCACCGGGGGAGAGGGTACGGTCTGCTCCCACCTCCGCTGGAGAGCCTATGGTGTCACACTTACCGTCAGAGGTGCAAAAGTTGGTGACATCGTTTTATTGGGCTGGATTCGAGGCCGGTAAGTACGCCGCGAACCGAAAGAGAGGTCGTCAATAAATTCGATCGACAGAGTTTTTTTTTTTTTTGTATGTGTGTCACTGTATTAGTGTGTCGACGACGTGTGTACACCTCTTGTATGATTTTTGATATATGTTCTTCTCCTCCTTTCCTCTTCCCTGTTTTTAAGTTTAGTTTTTTTTTTTTAATTCGTATTCTTTTTTTATTTCAGATACATTTTTCCCCTTTTTTTATTTTTATTTATATATATTCAGTTCTTTCTTCACTTTTATTTTTATTTCTTTTCACTAGTACTCGCTCCAATTTGTTGATTCCCTATATTTTTATATAATGCAGCGAGTAGAGGATTTTGTACGGGGATTGCTATTTCCCACCCCCAAAGAGTCTACCTACACCACCGATACCCACCCCGGCAAACTCGTTCACATCCCTCTCATAGACCCCACCTCGAAGCGTCCCCTGTATCAGTTCACCTTTGGCTACATGCTGCTCCCCCGCACCCCTGTCCAGTACTGTATGATCTACGCCCACCCCAATGCGGTAGATATTGGGATGATGTATTACGAAATGAAGTATGTCTGCAAGAACGCGAGTGTGGCGATTCTGCTGTTTGAGTACACGGGGTATGGAATGTCAAAAGGGTCTCCCGGAGAGACGACCGTGATTCGCGACGCGATCTCCTCGTATTACTTTGTCCGAAATCAACTGGGCATTCCCCCCGGTCGTATTGTCCTCTGTGGCCGTTCCATCGGCAGTGCCGTCGTCGCCAAGCTGTGCAGTGAGTTAAGGCCGGAGGAACAACCCGCTCTTCTCATTCTACAGTGTCCCTTCTCTTCCATCAAAAACTACGTCCGGGATGTGATCCCCAACACGGAGCGACTGACAAGCTATTTTGGTTATGATCTCTTTCGAACCAATGAAATCATCGCCGATGTGCGCTGTCCCGTCGTCCTCGACCACGGCACGAATGATGAAACCATCAACATCTCCCACTCCTATGAATTGAAGGCAGTGAGGGATGCGTCGGCGGACCCTCGCGTCACCTACATGTGCGTCGAAGAAGGAAAGGACCACAACAATCTCAGTCGCGAAGTGCTCATCAAGATTTTGAAAGACAAATTAGAAACAGTAGAGCCCTTAGTATTTGACCCCGATCACTACGCCATCTACCTTGTTCGCTCCTTTGACTATGACACCTACTTTGACGCCTCCATCGGCACGATCGACCAACTCTGCGAGAAATGGCGACAGTCGTCTTTTCGCCTCTCCGACTTTATCTTTAGTAGAGAAAAGTTTGCGGTGTTTCTCTCCCTCGGCATGACGCTCTTCACCCTACGGTGCTGTCGCAAATGGCAGATGTACTGTCAGAAGCTAAAAGAGCTGGGAATGGAGAAGCGGTTGAAGCCCTCCGAGTTTGTCTTGAATGCGGGGGCCATTTATGTCTCCCCGGTGAGTATTAACATGGAGATCAGAGAGGGCGAAGATGGCTTACGACGGAGCGCGATGATATTTGGCTGCCGCGTGGATCGCGATGCCATCGGCACCTATGACGTCCCCCTAGACATGGCGGACCCCTACAACGGTTGCTTTCACACTCTATTTGAAATCAACTGTGGCATCAACTTGGAGGGATTCAAAAAGTTCCTCGTCAATTCTCCTCTTCTCACGGACGACGCCCCGCCGGTCGATCAACTTGTCAAAAGAGACGCGGCAAGGGAGAATTATATGAACTGCGAGCGCGTGGTGGCCTTTATGCCCAAGGAGGAGTGGGACACGATGCAACGACTGCTGGGAAACTTTTTTGAAGAAGAGAAGCAATACATGAGCCCTAAGCTGTTGCAGTTTCTCTCCACCAAGACCGTTGCCGTCGCGTGGAGGGAGGAGGTGCTACGAGATGTCGAAGAGTGGTTGGCGCCGTGGGTGGAGGAGCACACCCGCTTCATCGAGGCCTACCGCCAGACCCACCCCTTCTTTGAGCAGTACAAATTCGACGTCTCAGGGGAGGTGGATAAATTAGGATTAGGGTCGGAGGTGCCGTGGGACTATTATTTACTAAAGGCGCGATGGCTGCGGCACACCAAAGTGGTGCCAATGAATGCGCATGTCAGCCGAGACGCGTTTGAGACCTTTCTCTCTGATGCGATGGTGGTGCGAAAGGTATACGTTCTCTACCGTCACTTCAGGGATCACTTAATTCTAAAGATGTAAGGCAAACCCCAAAAATAAATAAATAAACATAAAAACATAATAACTATAACAATAATAATAATAACTGTCTGAAATACATTATACCACACATTTCTTTTTTATTTTTTTATTTTAACTGTTGATTACTTTATATATAATATTAATAAATAATAAATAATAATCAAATAAATACACAAATAATTCAATACTGTAGGCTATACCCCCTCTTTTCTGTAATAATACTGAAACACAATTAGGAATTATACAAAAACTAATTAAATGTAGAATAATAATAAAGAAGTTAGTAAACTTTACATTATCCCACTATACAATCCAAAAATAAGGGAAATGAAAATTTTATTTTAAATACTCTTTGTACTGAAAAACGACTTGGAGCAGTGAAGGCCAATTAAGCTGGACTCTCCTCACCCGTTTCTCGACATGCTTCTTCTTTTTTTTTCTTTTTGCGATTTTTAATTATTGCCCTCTTTTTTCACCATTGCAGTACGGCTCCTTTATATGAGTACTGCAGTAGACGTGTAAAATATCCATTGACACCAATATCAATAATTAAATTTCTTTATATAATACCAAATAATATTATTTAAAAATACAATAGATAATCAGATAATAATAATAATAATGATAATAATAAAATGGAGTATAGTTAATGAAGACTGGTGGAGTGTCTTTTTTTTTTTTCGTTTTCTTTATGTTGCTCAGGAACGTGATTTTTTTCTACTTTTTTACTTTGCCAGATCATTGTTATCTGTTTTTTTTTTTTTTTAATTAAAACTCTAAAATATAATAAAATACCACCTTCTTTTTAAAATAACCACAAAACGGTATTTATTTCACACAATTTATAATAATTAGTAGCTGGTGTGTCTGTCGCATTTCTTTTTTTCCTTTTTTTCTTTTATCTTTTCCTTTTTTATATTGTCGCATCTTACTTCTCGCTTTTTTTTTTTTCTTTTCGTTATAGTTAATTGGACACAAACATGTTAGTTGCGTCACCGATGTTATTACACTTTCTGGTATTTCGCTTTATGTTGGTTTTCTAGTATTATTATTAATAAGATTTTCTTTTGCAATGCCCTTTCCCCTTTCTTTACGATATCCGTGTCTCCTCCCCTCCTCTCTCTCTCCTCTTTTATAGTGTAGTCCAATCATGCAGGTGGGAGACTCCCTGCTGAGTAACGCCCTCTCTCCAATGACGGTGGAGGAGGATGTGTATCTTTCCTACACCAGTGCCCTCAATGACCTTCTCCGCTCCCACCGACCGACCGGCTACGGCGGCTCCCTCTCCTTTGGTGAGTTCAGTGTGCTGGGCACCTACCTAGGCCTCACTGTGGAGGCGATAGAGGACTGTTGGTACGACACCTTGCTAGGGGCGCACTGCAGTGAGGTCACCGATGTGGACCGACTGGCGCACTTTATAGTCTGCTATTGGGTAGGGGAGGAGCGGACCCCACTACAGTTGCCCTCCCGTGCGCTGCTCTCGGAGGATCACACGGAGTGGGAGGTGCGGGAGCTGTTTCAGGACAGCGAGGGCGATGAGGCGCTGCTGTCACCGCCGTCGGAGGTGGAGGAGCTGCCACGGAAGGAGGTACCCGCGCCGAGCCCTCATCTAGTGAAGTCCCCTAGGGCCCCACAACGGACGCCTAGCGCAAAGAAGAAGTCAAAGTCAACAGAGGCATCACCCATCGGAGAGGCTCCACCTCGGTACACCCTGACGACAAGCTCCAGAGAGAACAAGATAGCGACAAGAGGAATAAGACAGAAACCCACAGCGAAACGAACTCCCTCCGCCCATAGAGAACAGAAGGAGAGCGAGGTCTATCGCCGGCTCTACGCCCACGGCGTGGAACACCAAAAGAAGAAAAAGACCGCCCTAGAGAAACCCCTCGATGTCCTACCACCTCCACCCGAGGCCGCAAAAAAGAAGAAGGCAGAGCCCCACAAGGCTCCCGCCCCTTCTACTTATAATAAACCCACCAAGGCCTATTACGCTCGGCTGATAGGACAACAGGAGGTGCACTACGACCCTATCGCGCAGTGCCCAGAGACGGAGCGCGTTGCCTACCACCCCGCCCCTGGCCCCTCTTCTTACGTCCCCCCTGGCTACGTGGAGGAGGTGGCGAAGCGGCGGAGGGAGGTGGTGCGGCGCCTAGAGCTGTTGGAGTCGCAGGCGCCGCTGAAGGGAACAGACTGGTCTACCCCTATTGAGGTACTCCGGCAGAATGCTATCCTGCGGCTCCCCATTTCAGCGGATAGAAAAGAAGCGGTAGATATTCAGCTAAATGACGTGTAAACTATATGATTTCTAGATTGTTACGTGTATACTGTACAAAATAAAACAAAAGTAGTCTCTTAGTAATGAAGTGTATGTTGCTATTTGTTTTCTTCATTGTGAATGCTTTAGTTCGACAATAACGTTCTACACGATTTCCCCATCCCCCTTTTTTCTCTTTTAGGCAGCTCAAATGCCATTTCAATTAGAGTTCCCCACTGATAAGGCGGAACGAGTGGAGGGAGAGCCCTTTTACACCCTGCACCGCTATCGTCTCTCTAATAGAAAAGAAAACGATTTTCACTTTTGTCTGCGTTCCTTTACCCAATTGCCCTTCAGTGACGCCGTGGGTCTGCTAGAGGATAAAGACTCTACTGGGCTGATTGTGTGGGATGGCGCCTTGGCGCTTCTGGAGTGGTGTATTAGTGAAGATGACAGCAAGAAGTTATCGCCACTGAGAGAAGCGCTGTGTACCCCTTCTATAAGTACTGGGGTAGTAGAGTTGGGGTGTGGGACTGGGATCGTTTCTATGGGCCTTCTTCAATATATTCTTTCGAAAAGGGAACAATTCCCACCGCTGTCGTTTGTGATTACAGATGGTAATGAGGAATGTGTCTCTCTAGCGAGGAAGAACGTAGAGGAGTTTGTAGAAGCAGACTGTCGCACGCAGCACATTGGAGTTTCCACTGAGGTTCTACAGTGGGGCGACAGTACGTTGACCGAGGCTTGCTACGCCAAGTGTGGTGGAGCGGAGCGTCTGTTAATCGTATCGGCGGATGTGATTTACTCTTCCGAGGCCATTGCACCGCTCAGTAAGTGTGCACGACAGTTTTACACCCTTCACCACTCCTCCTTTCCCCACGGTACCTTTCAGTGGTGGTTGCTCTTCACCCCCCGTAGTCTCACCAGAGAGGAGAATCACTCCAACTATCGCCTACTCTGTCAAGCGCTAGATGAGTGGACCACCTACACCGTTTCTCCTCTCCCCCCTCAGTCAGTGAAGACGGGCTTTGAAACAGTGACTACGGAGTTCACCCCCGCACTGGATGGGTGTATGCTGGTGGTGTCACCAAAGCCTATGTAAGGGCATAGTGAGGGAGCGGGCTCATGAACGCCATCCCATTCGAAACGTAAATTGTAAATAATAAAACCCAATTATTTTACTTACTACCCTCTTATTGATTTTTATTTGACTTTTCCTTCAAAACTGTGGCACAGAATCATTTTCCCTTTTCCCTTCTCTTTCTATTATTTCTCCTCTCTAGTATATTTTATTGTGCATCCATATTCTTTCCAATGCGTGGAAACCGGTTAGCGAGGGGAGGGGACCTCTCCAAAACACGCTCCGAGAAACGACGAGAGAGACAAAAGAAGATTGCCAAGTCTGGTCGTATGATTCGCCTCAAGAAGCGACTGGGTAGAATAAGGGGTAGAGAGTACGCCAAGCAACAAGACAACCACTCCACCGCCCTGATGGAGTCGTACATTCTTCGACGAAAGGCGGAGCGTGCGGAGGAAAAGAAGAAAAAGTTGGAGGAGGAAAGACTGGAGAATGAAAAGAATGGAATTGTGACGCCGGAGGAACCGCCCAAGAAGAAGCCTAGTCCGCCAAAGAAGGCTCCCACGAAGGCTAGAAAGGCGCCCGTCAGCTCCAAAAAGATTGTTCCCCGGTCTCTGTACTAAAAACAGATTTGCTGTAAACTTTTATGATTCTATAAAAATTCGATTAATGAATTCCTCTTTTTTTTACCCCAAGTTGAGTAACATCCTTCTTTCTTCCTTCGTTGTCATAGTGAATTTATCACTCACTTTAATCTTCCCACTCCCCCTTTTTATTATTCTTCAACCTACGCTATAGAATTAATAAAAGCCCTTCCCCCAATGGCTTTTAGTTATAACGGTCAAACCATCTATAGGTTAAAAGATGTACTGAGCGCTCTTCCCCTCCCAGAATCTTTTGATCTCACGCACCTTTCTTCCAAGTGGCGGTGTGTGATTCTTAAAGGCTCTAGTGAATTGAATAAAGAAGGTTTGCTAGAGGGCGATGACGAAGAGACCGCGTTTGAAAACCTGGACAAGGGGATCCCCAGTCACCTCTCCAAGGTGAGGGCGGAGGCGGTATACAACATTAGTGGCCCTGACGGCATTCAGTTCCTAAAGGATGATAAGTGGGACAAATTTGAGACCCCACAGATCGCTGTCAAGTGCGGTTGGGGCCGTCCTGGTACGACACTTGAGTCCTCTCGCTTTCACACCCTCATTGAGAGTTTCTCTGAAGTGTTTGAGCATACCAGCTCCGTGGAGGTTCCTCTGACGACGGAGGAGAAGAAGGACGCCAGAGACGCCGCCAGGGAGGACGACGATGTCGATGTGTTGGAACGGAAAGAGAAGTTGGGAGTGGAGGATGAGACGGCAGCGATGCAACCCCTCACCGCGGAGGATATTGTAGAGCTGCAGCTGTTCACCGTGAAGTGGGTAGTAAAGTGCCAGTACTGGGGAGAGACGCTTCTCTGGCCCAAATTCATGGAGACCGCTATTGTGTGCGATACGGCCACCACCGCCTCTCAGAGGGGTCGATGCGGTGGTGGCACCTGAATGACTCGGGGGAGTTTGCCTACTACACCGCCCTGCCCTCCTCTCAGCGGCAGCCTGGCAACGCAGACAGTAAGCTAGACTCGGCTCTGCGTGACGCCTCTGACCCTTCTCTGATCCCCGCCAAGGTGTTTCTCTACGGTCCTAAAGGCAGTTACGACTGGTTCATTCACGACGCAGAGGCAGGGGTGTGTAATAAGGTAGTGTGCGCCGACCTCTTTCAGATGCCCGACGAGGCCCTTCCAAAGGACGAAACCCTTTTGCCGATTCTCTATGTTGGCATTCTGCACGCCGGAGGGCAGCCGATCCTCGTCCCGCCTAACCTTCCTACCTTCTCCATCACCCTTCACGACTGTGTGGTGGTGGAGCAGCGCCGAGTGACCCACTTGTGGCTGGACGAGGTGGCTTATTATCTGCACCGCGTCTCCAACTGGCGGACGAACCCCATTCTCTACGACTACCTTGAAACCGACTTACAGGACGAAAACATTGTCGCGAGTCAGTTGATCCCGCTGTTGTTGGAGCTCTTCCGCAACGCTGGGGACAGCACGACGTTTGATCGTGTACTACGGAGACGCATTGTCAGTAGTCTGTTTTCCATCGCCTGCCATGAAAAGTACTTTAAACTGAGAGAGGACTCTCGAAGGTCTCTCGTTGATATGCTTCACCACGGCGAGGAAGGGGCCTTTCATCGTCTTTTACAAACCCCCTTTGCCGGCAGTGACACGCTGGAAAACTGTCTTACTTCCTACTGGGATACGACGAAGAACTGGCCCAAGAATGGGTGTGTGTTTACACCGCCACTGTATATCCTACCTCGTGTGCATCAGTCGAAAGAGGTACAACGGGTCAACCCGTGGTTTATCCCTGTGGTGTATAGTAAGTATTTGCCCGTCTTTGGCACGGAAAGGGCGACGCTGGAGGAAACTGTCACCGAGTACTTTGAGATGAAAGATGTAGAGGGGAAGACGAAAGAATTGCTGACGTATCTAAAGACTCGAAAGACCGACCGAGATGAGATATTAGATGAGCTGTTTTAAACCACCGTTTAACTTGTAATACTTCTCTAAAGGAGAAAAAAAATATAATTTGGCAAATGTTATTTATCAATAGTATCTTTCTCTTTTTTGTGTGCGTATACAGAAATTTTTCCCCTTTTCTCCTGGTTTCATTTCGCTGTTTTAGTATTTATTTAGTTTTTATCATGTTTGCGGCGGATATCGCGGCCGCCTACAATGACCTCATGGCCAGTGACGGCAACAAGAGGAAGGAGGAGGCAGTCACAGTGGACTTTAGTACATTAGACGAGATTGATCCCCTCCACCCCTATATCGTAGAAGACGCGAGAAGAAAGCGACGGTTGCAGCAAGCCTCTCCCAATAGCGCCGCCACCACCAAAGGCGGTCTGACCCCCAATGGAGTTTGCCGCCCAGTTAGGTATCTCTGTCGAGGATGTGCAAACCAGTGCGACGAACAACGAT
>AUXL01000282.1:0-12833 GCA_000482185.1 Angomonas desouzai | reverse complement strand
GATCCTACCCACCTTGTAGAGGGCACGTCCGTCCTGGGAGTCCTCCACACGGCAGCGGACAAAGAAACCGGAGACGAGGGGGAAGAGGCGGGAGCGAATTTTGTGGTGCCATTCTGAGAGTTTCTCGCGATTGATGGTGACGGCTTGGATGGCGTCAAGGGTGACAGTGTTTTCGGAGCGGAAGGCAGGGCTGGGGGTCCCGGGGGCGGCGGGTGCCTCCAAATTGGCTTGCTGGGGGGAAGGGGGTACGTGCGGGGGGTCCATTACGTATGCGGTTCTGAATAACTTAGTTCAATTCTTTTTGTTGTGGGGAGTGTGCAAAAAAAGAGAAAAGAAAAAAAGAGGGGGGTAGAGAGAGAGGGCATTAGTCGTTCATCTATGTTAACAATAATAATAATAATAATAATAATAATAATAAAAAAGGAGGTAACAAATAAACGCACAGAAGAAAATATTCTCAGAAAAAATTGTTTATACATACATCAAAGATAGGGTAGGCGATCGCCGCCCTCAGAAAAGAATTAAGCCGCCACTGATTTTTTCTTCTTTTTGAGCTTTTTCTGCTCTTCCTCTTTCGCCTTCAGTTGCGCCTCCTGGTCTGCTACAATCTGTAGATGCTCTTCCAGTTTGTCTAGTAAGGTTCCCTCGCTCTCCGCCTCAGGGTCCTTTCCCATTTCCACATGCGTCCCCTCCGATTCGTTCACCGCGAGCGTTAGTAGTCGTCTGTGCTCCGAGGAAACCAACGACCCGCACAGGTTAATGGAAGTAATCGTCTTGGACTGTCGAATGACCTCCTCCACAATGGGTACCGCCTTGGTGGCAAACGTGTTATTTTGACAGTTGACCACCTGTAAGTGGGTGTTGCCGAGGAGGGCCTTGGCAATCGCGGCCGATCCAGAGTCGGTGATATCGTTGTCAGAAATATCTAGTCGTTCGAGGGAGGGGACGTTGGCGCTGATGATGGCGGCAATTTCTTTGGCCCCCTCATCTCCTATCATATTGTCGCGCAGCACGAGGGAGCGGATCACGGTCTTTCCCTGTGTCAGGGACGCGGCCAAAGCCCTAGCCCCTTTGAGCCCCAAGGTATTACCAGCCAGATTTACCTCTAATATCCGCTCATCCCCACTAAGCAGTTTGCCGACCGCCGCAGCGCCGCGGTGACTAATATCATTCATACTCAGATTGAGGGAGGTTTGACTCTTTCCTCCGTATAATTGCAGTGCATTGCACAGAAACTCCGTCCCTAGGTCGCCAATCTTGTTGGAGGCCAAAATAAAATTGCACAATGGGTTCTTCTGCAGGGAGCGAAGCAGACTCTTGGTGCCCTGCGGACCGACGTTATTCCAGCTCAGGTCCACCAGGGTGAGGTCCTTGTGGCAGGCCGCGGCATTGCCAAGGGCGAGGAGGGTGTCATCGCCCAAACTATTCCCAGTTAGGATTAACGTAAAGAGGGTGCGGTTCCACATCCCCGGCTGGCCAGAGGGCGTGACGTTGGGTACAAAGGCGCTGGCCAAGGCAATCCCTCCAATGTCCGTGATGGAGTTCTGGGAGAGATTCAGTTTGTTCAGGGTGCTGTTTGCTTTTAGCATCTCCGAGATAATGATGGCCCCATCGTCCCCTATGTGGTTGTTGGACAAATCAAGTGAAACTATATACTTATTTTTCGCGAGGCTGGTACCTAATATGAGTGCCCCTCTAGGGTCCAGGTTCCTCCCCTGGAGACCCACGTTGCTCTCCTGGAGGACTTCCTTCCACTTCTTTCGAGTGTAGAAGGCGGTCGTCGGCTCCCCCTTCGCCCCGGGGGGTGGCACCTTATCCTTCTTTTTCTTGGGCTCTTTCTTTGCGTCAGCCATGTTCTTTTGGTTAAAAGAGAAAATAAAAAAGAAGGGGAGAAAGGGTAATTGGGAAAGCATAGGAGAATTCGTGAATCAACTTGGAGAGAAAACCGACTGTGTCAATTGAATAAAAAAAAAAAAAAATGTATTACTTTTTTTTTTTTAACAACGTATTATTTAATCGACAAGATTATGTTTAAAAAACAGGAAAGCCGAAAGCCAAAAGGTCAGTGGAGAAAACTTGGCTTTCCCACTGTAGACTGCCGAAGGGCGGAGAGAAATGCCTCCTTGGACGCCAGCATTTTCTTCTCTTCCGCCTTGTCCTGGGTAAGGTGGCGTTCCTCATTTTCCACGGTAGAACCTGCCTTGCGCGAGGAGGCCAAAGAGTTGAATAGTTGCACAATACCCCTTGTCGCGGTAGTGCGCAACCGGTACTCGTAGTCGTGTCTGTTTTGGTGTGGCAAAAGTTTATTGTGATTTCGGTTCTTAAGGGCCTTGTGCAAAATTTTGAGGCCAATCGCCTCCGCCGTAGTGCGCTGCACCTCCACCCCAACGGTGGGAACGACTTTCTCGTTCTTCTCCCCCACCACCTCTATCGCAGCTCTGCCGACCGGCTTCACCGTGCTCTCGCTGCCCTGGGGGATAGACGCGATCTTTCTGCGGCCCTTCCCCGTCAGTTCCGCTATCCTTGCCTGGACCACCTCCTCAGACGCCTTTTTACTCCTCTTCACCATGGACACCGTCTTTTTCCCACTAGACCGCCGAGCCGCTTTGCTTCTCTTGGGTTTGGAAACTTTGCCCACCTCTCCTCTGAACCCACCGGCCATTTGTTAGTGTAACTAAATAATAAATGTAATACTACTAGAAAAGAGCGTGAAATGACAGGAGAAAGAAAAAAATGATAAAGGTCGCTACAGTAACTCACAGGGTGTGGCACCGGGGGTTAAGATACATTAAAATTATCAAGAACAACCGCTTAATGAAACAATTTTATATTAACCGCCTTAATTTTATTATTGGGATTTGAATTAACTTTGAACTAAAAAAAGAAAGGAAAAAAAAAACGAGGGGGAGAAAACTGTATGGAGAAACCCAAAGAAAGGGTATTCGTGGGTTCTCCGTTTAGTAACGTCCGCCTCGTCCGCCTCTTCCGCGACCGCCACCGGAGAAGCCGCGCCCGCCGAAACCTCGGCCACCACCACCCCCGCCGAAGCCCCTTCCACCACCGTAGCCGCCTCCGCGACCAGAATTCCCGGAATAGCCGCCACGGCGCTGGGTATTCATTTCTCTAGCGACGATCGGGGGAAGCGCTTCTATACGGGTCACCGTCATGCCACGCATCGGCGTGTCCATTACCTGCTTCATAAACTGCTCCGTAATATCGAACACACAGCCGGGCTCATCCTGCAGAAGGGAGATCTCGCTGCAACGTTGGAAGACCGCGGGTGGCAAGTTGTTTCTGAGGATACCCATATACACGGGCATGGGCAGCGGCCTCTCCGAGGTCAGCTTCAAGGTGACGCTGCCGGGAGAGCCCGTGATGAGACCGCGGGAGGCGATGTGGGTGGTGTAACCGCTCATCACCGCGAGGGCCGACGCGAGGATCTCGGTCGGGTCGGCGTCCTTCAGTAGCTCCGCCGCCTGGTCCATAAACAGCTCCGTGGTACCACGCTCCACGCGGGCCAAGTCCTCCGTGGCGTCGCGGGCGACCGCCTTGATGATATCCTCTCTCGTGGGGGCGGGAAGGATGTCAAACTTCATCTTGGCATGTTTCTCAATTCGGCCAACAATGGACTCCTCCTTGTGTTGGTACAATAAAATGCAGATACCCTTTCTGCCGGCACGTCCGGTACGCCCTGCACGATGAATGAAGGCGTCAATATCGGAGGGCGGCGCGCACTGAATGACCAAGTCGACCATGGGCAAATCCAAACCACGGGCCGCCACATCCGTGGCAATCAAGACGCTGAACGTATTGTTACGAAAACTCTTCATCGTACTCTCGCGCTGCTCCTGCTGTAAATCACCGTGTAGGCACTGAGAGTCGAGCTTTGGGTTATTGATGGAGAGATCGTGGCAATCTTTTTTTGTGTTGGTGAACACAAGAGTACGGCCGTGAGCACCGCTATAGACCTTGATGAGATCGGCCAGCATGCCGGATATCTCGTTGAACTGGCATTTTCGTCGGTAAAACTTGATCGTACTTGCCGTCTTCACCGCCTCTTTTCCAACCATGTCGATGAACTCCTTGTTTTTGGAAATAAAGGAGCACGTGTGAACCCACTGGGGGACCGTGGCAGAGAAGAGTAGCGTCTGGTGCTTAGGCTCATCATTGGTCGATCCGTTCTGCTCCGCCACCTTGGAAAGCAAAAGTTCAATATCATCCTTAAAGCCAATATCGAGCATGTGATCCGCTTCATCGAGGCACACCATGACAACACGGTCAAAGTGAAGGGTGCCCTTTTCCAGAAGGTCCTTTGCTCTCCCAGGTGTGGCGACCACTATGTCTACCCCGTTTCTCAGGGCGCGCTCCTGGTTAGCGTAGGCAACGCCGCCGTAGAGGGAGGTAACGACGAGACCGGAGCTAATTCCGGTAATGACGTCTTGCACCTGAATGGCCAGCTCTCTTGTGGGGCAAAAGATGACAGCGGACGGCCCGCGGCCACGTTCACTGCTGCCTTTGAGCTGATGAAGTTTCTCCACGGTGGGAATACCGAACGCCAGTGTCTTACCACTGCCGGTTCTCGCCTGCACCAAAACATCCTTTCCCTTCATGATGGCCTCAAAGGTGAGGGCCTGAACCGGGAACATGGACTCAATCCCCCTTGACTGGAGCGCCTTCACCGTTTGAGAGCTCAGATCAAATTCGGAGAACGGACGTGCGGTCGCAGCGCATCCGTTGTTGGGTAATTCTTCCTTTGCCTTCTCTGCCTCCTCTTTCACGGCTTCCTTCGCGTTGGTGTGTTTCTCCTGCTTCTTGACCGTGACGGGGGCCTCGTCGTCGCTGCTCTCGATGGCTCTGGCACGCTTGGTGTCTTTCGGCATGTTATTCTTTTAAAAAAAGAAAAAAAAAAATAGTTTCCTATAACAGAAATAAACTTTTTATCCGAAATAAAGACGCACACACAAAAAAAAAAGGGGGGGAAAGAGGGTGGAATCGAAGGGAAGTTGGTGTCGTCTACAACAATATATATATATATGTGTGTATATCATAATAAAGCAACGCCAACGACGTTGCGCGCCAAAAATCATCAACGACTAAAATGAGAACAACAACAGTAAACATAATATAATATAAATAATAATAATAATAAAAAAAGCAATGCATGACAATATAATTTAATATAAGGTGGAAGTCACCAAATACGCTGATACTTCGGCACATGAGCGATCAAAAGTAGGACGTCGTGGGCTTATTCCCCGTGAAAGTGACATTGTAAACCCGTCCTCGCCCGCCGTAGCCGTGTTCTTCAAACTTGTCTATTATCTCACACTCAGGGGGTCTCATGGCACCGAACACTTCGGTCACATATCCGCGCTGCCCAAGGGCTTCATCCACCGGGGTGCACTCATTCACTTGCGTTTCAAAGGATTCCCTTGTAAACCACGAGTGCTTTAGGGACTCGGCCGCGCTCGGTCGGGTGCTAGGATTGCTCTGTAGCAGCAGGGAGTTCAGTCCCTTCGCCTCCTGCGATATATTATCCCATCTCGGCCCTTCAAAGCTAGGGCCCTTCTCCATCTGTTTATAAAGGGCGCCGCACTTGCTGCCGCTCTTCATCTCGAACGGGAGGCGGCCGGAAAGCATTACATACATCAAAATACCAACAGAGTAAACGTCAATTTTGGGCAGCAAATTGCTCGTTGTGTTAAACCCACTCCGCTGTGACCCATCCGTCCCATCCATTGACTTTATGGCCTCCGGTGCCGCGTACTTCATCGTCCCGCAAGGGGTGGCAAGGAACGGACTGTCGCTGTGGTCCAGGGAATCGACCGAGGCACTGCGAGGGGGGTAGTGCGAGTAGTAGGGAACAGGGGTACGTCCTGGCCGCTTTCGCGCACCACTAGATTTGAGAACCCGAGAGAGGCCAAAGTCGACCAGAGTGATGTGGTCTTCGTGGAACATGATATTTTCTGGTTTGATGTCTCGGTGCACCACACCCACACTGTGAAGATACTCTAGTGCTGCCAGTATTTGAAAAATAATCTCACGGGATCGACTTTCGGTCAACGTCGATTGCTTTATAACTGAAAAAAGTTCCTCTCCTGGGATTAAATTCATTACTACAAACACTTGCGTCCGCGTTTGAAACACGTCCACCAGGCGCACACAATTGGGGTGGTTGACATGGCGTAGAACCTCCACCTCGTTGATAATATCGCAGGCTTTCTTCTCATTTATTTTGGCCTTGTCAAACACCTTTAGTGCTACAGCATCTCCTTGTCGCAGGGTGCCCCCTTCTTGGTCGTCGAACAGGCACCTCGCCCTATACACTGAAGCGAAATTGCCCTCTCCTACCAGATCATAAATGTCATCGGTCTCATAATACGTGTGCAAATTATCCCTTTCGGGAAATGGAAATTGGGCCATTAATATATTAAAACAAAACCCAGTAATTCTATCTAAATATATACATATATTTTACAGCAACAAAAACAAAAATAAAGAAGAATAAGGCGGGGGAAGGGGTAATAATGTAGTCTACAAAGGGGTCAATGCAGCTAGAAAAAAAAAAAAAACTTTGAATATCTTACACTTGGACAGTCGTTTATTTCTTTGCAATACATCTCGTTCTATACCTTTTAATTTCGCTCAAAACATAAAATAACTGGCGAAAAAAAAAAGGAATACATCTAATGAAAGAGGGAGGGAGGGACTGGCTTGGGCGACGGACGGAACTCTATCCACGTTAGGACACACTCTTCCACAGCAGTACAGACATATGTCCCCAGGTGAGATATATGTACCCTTTCATTTCGTGAGTAACATACGAGCCAAAGTTTTTCCCTACAACGCAGTGCCACACACCCTTGTACTTCTTCATAAACTCGCGCTTAACCACGGTGGCCACAGCAGACTCCTGCGATTCCGCCTCAAATGCCTCAATGATAATTTGCCTCGCGTCCTCAATCATTTCCTTCGGCATGTCCGCGTTGAAATTCACGTCAGTAATTTTCACCATGGCGACGAGATCAAACTAAGCTAACTACTCCTCAAAAATTAACTTAACCAAGAAAGGGGAGAGTAGAAAACAAAGTAAAAACAAAGATGGCGCGAATTCCAGAAACCAAGAAAACAACAATAAATGTTTTGGTAAAAGTATATATACGTATATATTCCTTTAATATGTATATAGTTGTATATGCATAATTTTTCTTCACTTGCTGCCGCCAATCATACGGTCCGCGGTGCTGAACAAATTCACCGGGCTGTTCCCATCGGTGATGAGGTATCCCTTCAGTCCAAGGCCTCCCAGTAGCTTGGCCTGCATCTCCGGTCCCGCGCGGGCAATGTCGACGAGTGTTTCCCTACCAATGGCGTCAACCATACGCTTTACCTTTTCGGCCTCCGCTTCCGCAATTCGTTTCGCCTTTTCAATCTCAATGTCGTTTTGTCGTTTCGTGTACGTCAGTTCAATCGACTGTCGTTGCTTTAGCTTCTTGAGTTCCGCCTCCGCAGACATTAGGTAGGCCTTGGCACGGAGCTCCGCTTGCTTCAGCTCTGAATTTACTTCAATCAGTAGCGCCTCCGCCTTTGCCTTTGCCTCCGCCACCGACTGTCCACTTGCCTGGACGGCCTCACTCTCAGCCTGCAGTTTTAACCACGTCGTTTTGGCGTTTTCGACCTCGGTCTTGTCCAGTAACTTTTGTCGTTCGAGTTTACCCTTGGCCTCCTGATCCTTTAGTTCGTTGCCGTGACGCGCGGTAGCCTCTTGGGACTTTGTTGTGATTTCAATAGCCAGCTGAACAGATTTCTGAAGACTATCGCGGGTTTTTTCGTCCGTCGGCTCTGCGGATTGAACATCAATATTTGTCACCACAAAGTCATTCGCGGTGAACCGAAGCTCCTTCTTGACGTCACCGTTTTCACACCCAAAAACGGCTTCCCGGATAATTTTGGCTGAATTTCGGTGGAACGAGTCAAAGTCGACGGCGGCGACGGCCCCGCGCACGCGCGACGCCACAGTCTTGCAGCAATCTCCAATAAAATCAGGAACCGAAAAACTCTTCTGCTGGATGCCGTTAGCATCCCGCTTAATGTCGAAATGCCAATTGTATGACAGCCGCAGACACAGCCTAGCGTGGTCGGAGGTTTCGACAATGACGGTGTCGCTGGAAAAGCGAGGACCCAGAAACAACTGCAGTGACTGCACAGCATTCGGCACCTTTGGCTTGCCGCCGCTCAGCGAAAGGACAGTGAATTCCTCGTGGGGTCCCAATATGACGAGACCAGGTCCTAGAACAATACGCTGCTGTTTCTTTATATAGTCGTAAATCTGAACAGCGGCGTTGTGTTGTACGTTGAAACGAACAATTCTGTGCTTTTCCCTGTCACTTGTGTGGCCTACCACGGACTGGCCGACCTTTCGGCTTCCGCCGGGGCACAACAGCAATTCCTCCACCTCCTTTGAAAGGTGTTTCTCCCATAAAACTTCATTCTCGGTCGGCATGTAAGGTTTCCCAATGACAGCTCTCACCTCCCCGGTGACGGTGTTCATCACGTAAACACCCTCGTTCTTATCGAGGGCGATAAGCTTTCTTGTTTCCACAATCTCCACATCATTCACAGGGACGTACTCCGCCGGTCCGTGCAACATCCACACGCTCCCCGGCGGTCTGACGGTTTCCCCGTCTTTGTAATTGCCCAGAGATTTTAGCAACAGAGCCTCATCTTTGCCCACCACGATAACGTCGCTCACGTCTTCCGCCAGTTCCTCGCCGGGTTGGAGAAAAAAGGATTGCTCTCCCCGCCGCACTTCCCGTTCCCCATAATGGTTCACCCCTTTCCCGTCCACTGGATTCTTAACGATGCAAAATTGTCTTGAATTGAGAGAAACGACTTTCAAATGCTTGACAATGGTTTCGTGCACGTCGGGAATATAAACCGGCGTTTCCTTGTGGGTTACCAGCCACGTCTCTCCTGTCTTTCGCTGCTCACCAAAGACATCGGTGAAGTTATCGAGGGCCCGTACATGCACGGCGTTTCGGTCTGTCAACACGGTGCCCTCCACCATTTCCTCCACCACCTCCTCGACAGCCGGGAGGTACGTGCCTGTTTTTCGTATCAGCCAAGACTCGCCCGCCACCCTATCATTGCCGTTTCTGTCCTTGAAATCCAGGCGAGCCGTCAGTCTCAGAGCGGAGTTAGGCTTTATGACAAGAGAAGACATTTCCTGGACGATGGTCACTGCCACATGGGGCATATACGTTTTGGGCCCCTCCTCGATCCATTCCGAGCCGGCGGTGAAGTCCTCGCCGGCGTCGCTTCGGAAGTCACGAATGCACCTCACGTGCAACCCCTTTCCGACCGGTATAACGCGAAGTTTAAACACCTGTTGTCCGTCGATTTCCTCCAGCTCCTCGTAGGGGTGGAGGGGGAAGGGGTCCGTCTCGAATCGAATCTCTCTGTCCCCCATACGCAGTTGCACTTGACCGCTGCTGTCGACCACCGACAATCCGGCTTGATCCTTCACGACAGGGTTTTTCACAATGACGTATGAGCGAGCGGGGACAGAGATGCACGGCTTGGGCTTAAAGAGACATGTCTCGTGCTCTTTGCGGGTGTACACCAAGGGGCCCACAAGCGTACGGGTCACATTAGTGTTGTTGTCAAGAATGTGGATGTAAAAGTAACGCTTTATTCTGATTACTTCGCTGTTCCAGTTGTCGGTGTCCATCTCTCGTTGAAGGTGTAGTATTCAAGATGGAAAAAATGAGAAGACTAAAAAGAAAAAAAAAGTGACTACAATAGTAACAAACGCTGGTACAAGCTGTAGGAAAGAATTACTACTACATCAAATGGCGAAAAGGGAGTAAGGAAAGGTTAAGGGTACTATGGAATCAACAAGAATGGGAAATCGTCTGATGGTTATAACAGCAAAAGAAAGGGTAGGGAAACAGAATCGGATGTTTTTTATGTAGATGTATATGATGCGTGTGGCACTGTATTCTAAATCTTAATTGATTCTAATCTATATATATATATATATATATAAAGAGGTAAAACGAAAGGTAGGAAAGAAAGAAAAAAAAAAAAAAAAAANAGTTTTCTATGGTCACAACGAAGAAATGAGTAAAAGGTGTGGGGCCTTCACTTTTCTTTAGCAAGCAATGAGAAGGTAGCGGCTAGCGCCTAGCCGGAGGGGTGTTTGAGAATCCGCGCTTCTCCACCGATGCCTCACAGAGCTTCCTTATTGTTTGCTCCCGCTCCTGCAGCGCGGCCAGGTACTTATCCTTTTCTTTCCTGTGCTTCTGTTGGGAATCCCGCATCATTTGTTCCATCCGCTGGGTAGTGACTTCTAGCTCGAGTCGCAGATCCTGTTCCTTTGTCTCGGTGGCGTCCATTTGTCTAAAGTACTCCCTCAGACCCTTCGCCTGAGTATCTAAATCATTCGACAAATGCTCCAGTTGTTGAATGTCTCCGCTTATTTCTTCAGCGCGTATTGCCACCTTTTCCATGACCGTATACAGATCATTCATTTGAACCACCATTTCCGGGGGAGGTAAGAGATGAAAGTGCATTCTAGACCTCCGTGTGCGGGAAGTCAGAGACGACATCTCGCCTGTCACGGTGCGGTACTCCTCATGTAGAAGACTTAGCGCCTCATTAAGGGCGCTGCGCTTGTTCTCGAGAGATTCGATTTCCGTGCTCAAAATCGCATTTTTTACCCCGGTGAGGGAGGAAACCTTTGGTGTATCCGATTTTGTGAGCGGCTTAAAAACACGACCTTTGAGGGAAGGGGGTGAAATTTGGAGGATATCGATCGACTGCTTCTCTTGAATGCCAGTGGTGCTGTTGAATGAAAGGACGGGGATGTTTCCTAATTCCGAAACCACCAACTGGCCCAGTTCGTGGCGCTTTTTTAAGCAAAGATTCCACGCCTGCTTCGACGCCAGAATCTGTCCACCTTGAGCAAGGGATGACAGGTGAACAATTTGAGAAACCGCGCGACCATAGTAATGGCTCTTAAACACGCCGTTCGACTGGGGGATAGGGGAGGGTTCAATAAAAGCTTCACCAGAGTGGAGCGTCATCGCGGTGCGTAGCCCCCGAAATACCATCTTGGAATCCTTGTCGTACTCCTCGCTGGAAAGGGGGGAACCAAGTAAAGTGGTAGGCCATGGTATATTCATTAGCCAAACTTGACTCTCGACACAGAAGCGGCAAGCCGCGACGGCATCATCAAAGGAGAGAAGCATTGAGACATCGTCGCTGTACGACTCGTAGGCCCCGTATTCCTTCATTTTCAATCGAACTGTACTGTGAAGTAGGACCACCGCTGTTCTCATTGTGTCCGCGTCGTCAGACCAAAGAACTTGACCGTTGGGAATGGTCATGCACACAAATACCACGTTGCTGATGGGAGGGATGATATCCTTTGGAGCGCTGGAAATTGCATGTTCGAGGTTATCACTGAAGAAATAGAGGCGACTTAACAGGCTGGAGCACGACGCGTCAAGCTGAGAAATCTTCTCTTCTGTTTCGTAGATGGCCTCCTGAAGTCTATCCTGCTTATCGCTAATTTGCTGCAGGTCCCCGTCGGAGGGCGACCGCCCAGATCCATCGACTTCCCCGTCCCCGGACGAACTGAAGCTTTTGGTCAGTTTCAACTGCAGCAACCGGTACGCGATTCTCTCGATTGTAACCTTTGACTCGGGATCCTCGAGCACGGCTCGGGGGGCGTACAGTTCTGGAATTTGACGCAGTTCAGGGTCCACGGGCTCCACCACACACAAAGGCAGCGCGCTGACAAAATTGTGGTAGTATTTGTCCAGGGACGACAGGATAAAATTGTTCCACAGGGTGTAACGCTGGAGAATCTCATCCTTATCTACCAGAGCCGCCGCTAGCTGCTCCGTGGCTTTTCTGGACTCTGTCAATGCGTTCTCTTTTGCTTTTCTTTCCTCTGAAATTTCCGTTTCGTGCCGCTTCCGCATTTCATCAACGCGTTGTTCAGACGCCCGGAGTCTTTCTTTGTAATCCGCCTCAATACGGGCCAACATGCTTTTTGTCGAAGCTGTCTGCTCGTTATAATGCTCCTCCGCAGCCTTGTTCGACTCTCTGACGGAACGGAGTTCTGCGTTCAGTTCGTCAACCTTTAAATTGTAGCGACTTTCAAGGTACTCTAGTTCTCTTTTGCTGACCGCCTTAATGTCGTCGATCTGTGTTTGGCATGTTTTGGCCAATTCAACATTTCTCTCACCAGCAATACGTGCTTCTGATTTAAAACTCATGATTTCGGCTTCATGCTGAGATTTCAGTAGCCGAATTTGGTGTTCAGTGTTTTCTTTGAGTTCTTCCTTTTCCTTTTCTATCTTTTTGCATTTCTCCTCTAGCTGTGCAACAGTTTTCATTTTCTCCTCCACCTCTTTTTTAGTCTTTTCGAGAATGGAATATTCTAAAAAGCGGGCATCGCTCTTAGCATTGCTCAATTCAGTGCGCAAATTTGAACAAAGACGTAAAAGTTCTTCTATTTCGCGTTCTTTCAAAGCGATTTCGGTGGCCTTTTTTTGGGCACCGGCGCTTCGCCAGGGTCTTTCAAGGTCTGGTCGGCTGAAAAGTTCCTCCCCACGCACAGTTCCAGTTCTCGTCTTCAAATATGTTCCAGGAACAAGGTCTCCGGCATAGACGCCGGTCACCTTTCCGTTTTTGGATCCGTTCATTCAAAAATATAATACAGAAAAAAAAAAAAAAGTTTTATTTTTGTTATTATTTAGCGTATTCTATTATTATCTATACTGGAATAGCTTCTTATTCTTATTCTTTTTTGTTTTTTCTTT
>AUXL01000281.1:0-12862 GCA_000482185.1 Angomonas desouzai | reverse complement strand
ATATGTATATAAAACATTTAGTAACTGGAATCACATTATTTAATACCTATTTTACTATGTATAAATTATTAATAATTACTAAAAAAAAAAAAAAAGTAAGTTTGACCAAGTATGGATTGCTCCCTCTATTTGTCTTTGCGGACGAGGAAAGCAATGTGAGAAGATGTCTTTCTTTTACCCGTTTACCTTTTACCCTCTACTTTTTTTTCTTTTTTTTCATTTGATCAGAAAGAATAGATTTGTCTCATCTTTAGTTTCCTTTTATTCCTCTACTCTTTTGTTGTTTTCGCCTTTACCGATGAAGAGTGCTAATCCCGCCAAAGGGGGGAAAAAGTCAAAGCCGAAAAAAAGCGCCTCGAAAGGGTCCGCCGCTGCGCCGGCAAAGGGCAAAAAGTCGCGCCTCTCTGCGACGCTGCTCAATCATATGCCGCCGAGTGTGTCCCTGTTGAGCCTAGGCCGGTCGCAGGAGGCGGCCATGTCCGTCGACCCGCCAGTGGAGGAGAAGGTTGGGGACCTGTTGAAGGCGCTCAAGTCCTGCTGTACCAAAGGGGATGACACGGTGGACCCTGTGATGGTGGCCACTCTGGTGAATAAACTGCATCTTCTTATATTCATCCCTAGGAGGGCGTCGCTGCGGACCTCGGTACTGAGCAGCGCCGGCCCCTCCCTCACCACCAGCCCCCACCCCTCCAACATGCGGAGGGTCAAGGAACTGATGAAGAAGACCACCGCCCTGTTCCCCACGCTTCTGTCATGCCTGAAGGAGGAGGCATGTCAAAAGAGCGAGATTGCCACCGCCTTCCTCTCTAGTCTGTTGTATAACATCCTGATCGCCCTCCCTCGACCGCAGCAGGTGAAGGCCGCCAAGCTGTGCGGAAAACTCGGCGCCCTGCGGCTGTGCAGTGGGCTGCTCAAGCAGTACGGCGGGTGTGTGGGGGAGACCGTCTGCACCCCACACCAACTGCGGGTCTGCGAGGTGTGCTGTCTCCTCATGTCGTTCTTCGGCATTTTCAACTCCAAAATAGCACTTCTCGTCCGACTAAGTGGCGACTTGGCCTCCATTGGCGCCTTTATAGAGAGAATGACCATCAACCTGATCGATCCCATACTCAGCGCATTCCGCAAGGAGGGGTCCTTCTCCCTGAGCGGGACCAATGAGAACACCTTTTTCAAACTTCGATCCTTTCTCAACCTCTCCATTTGTCTGTTTTCACTCTCCAAAGGGCCCCAGAACGCGCAGGACTTGGGGGTAAAGGTGGCCACCCTCTGTGCCCAAAATATTACCGGCATTTACCAGACACTACAGTGCGCGAAACAGTCCCCCAGTGAGGGTATTGACAGTAAAGTCATATTGGTGTCCCGTCTTTTGGTGAGCATTGCCTTCTGGCAGATCGCCATCTTTCACCGTGTCACCTCGTGCGTGGTGGTGCGGTCTCAGTGCTCTCAGGCGGCCAACAGCGCCAACGTGATCCCCGCACTGTTTCACATCTTCTCCGAGTCCTGTGCGGATGAGCTGTCAACCGAGAACGGACTACCGTGTTTCCATTCACAGTTCACTCATGTCGTGCTTCTGGCGATCACAGAGTTACTTATCGGCGATAGGGCCACCACACTAGATTGCCTTCGCGGGGTAGGGGGCCTCACCGCCCTCGTGGACTGCGTCCTCCGCATCCCAGAGCCCAACCCCACGGTGTGGCAGCAGTTCCTGTCCCGACTGCTGGCCATGTACGGCGTGACTTCCCTCCCCTCCTACGAAAAGTCCGCCATCGGCCTCGACACCCGCACCCCCCCTCCCTCCGACACCGGTGACAGCTTGCTGAACATTGACCTCTCCCCGGAGAGCTTTTCACCAGAGCTGAAGCGGGACGAGGCGATCCAGTTCCCCCTGCCACTGTTAGATACCATCCACCTCCCGTGCCCGACGGGGGAGGTGTTGCCCCCGTCACTGTACGTGTCGCCGGGGGAGGAGGCGGACTGCGAGACCCCTTTGTTTACCCCCGACGATGAGGTGCGGGTCCGAGTGCTGAAGAATCAGATTCGCCGCCTCCAGCTGTTGGATGAGTCGCACCACGACGGTGTGAAGGGATCCGAGCACAAGTACAATGTCATATTTGAGGACGAAATGATTACAGAAAATCCACTAAAGTTTACTTCCCAGTTTGAGTGCGGTAATCTCAAACGAGTCGTCAAAGTGTCGGAATATGAGTACGATCTCATCCTGAATTGGGACACCACCACCAATTCCTTCACTCAGTGGTTCTTCTTTGGACTCGAGGGATACACCCCAGGGGGGAAATACCGCTTCAATATTCTCAACATGGAGAAGGGAGGCTCGACGTTTAACGAGGGACAGCGGCCGTTAATGCTCACCGTAGGCCAGGAGGGCGAAGCACCTCGTTGGCGGCGGGTGGGGCAGGATATTTTTTATTTCAAGAATAGCTATATTAGACCCACGCGCTCCAGGCTAGATGAAAAGCCATCCGATAAAGAAGAGACAGCAGCACCAAAAAAGAAGAAGACCGCTGCGAAAAAGTCTAAAGGCGGTTCCGCGACGGCCAAAAAAGCATCGGCAAAGAAATCGGTCACTGTTCAATTTTTCTCCGCATCCTTTGAAATCACCATGCCGAATGGGGGAGGGAAGAGTTTTCTGTGCAACTGTTTTCCGTTCAGCTACACTTCTCTGCATCACCACCTCCGTTCACTGGAAGAGAGGGCAAAGAAGAATTTCGCCGTCTCCCCCCTAATCCTGCAGAGCCTCTGTCCCTCCCCGTGCGCTGTCCCTGTCCCCCTTCTGACCATCACCGCCTTCTCCAACCCGTCCACCGGCGTGGCCTACACCGCCGATGAGATACGAGAGAGACCGATCGCCTTCCTCGACGCCCGCGTCCACCCCGGCGAGTCGAATTCCAGCTGGGTGATGAAAGGGATTCTTGACTTTTTGCTAGACCCCCCAAGTGGACAGAAGGAGTTTGTGGAGAATCTCTTGTCCCGCGTCACTTTCAAGGTGGTGCCGATGATCAATGTGGATGGTGTGACGATGGGGAACCACCGGTGCTCTATATGGGGTGTCGACCTCAACCGAGACTACTTACACCCCGACCCCATGAAGAATCCCGTCGTCTACAGCATGAAACAGCTGATGCGGCGCTTTATTGAGAGCGAGAAACGCCACGTCATTTTATACGCCGATTTTCACGGCCATTCCCGGGCCAAAAATTTTCTCATCTATGGTTGCACGAAGGAGACGACGGGAATGGTGGACAGTGAAAAGGGGGAAGCGGCAAACGAGTTTTCGTTTGCCCCAGAGAAAATATTCCCCTGCATGTTGAGCGAGTCCTGTCCTATGCTCAGCTTAAAACAGTCCAACTACGCCGCTGGAAAGGACAAGAAGGGATCGGCGCGGGTCGTCATGTACAAGGAGTTCAATATTCTCATGTGCTATGTCCTGGAGGGCACCATGATGGGGGGAGTTGCGCCCGACTACATCTGTAACGGGGATTGGGAGATTTTATCGAAGCGGCGCTCCATCACCGACGCCCCGCTGGAGACGCACTACATCCAAAGGAACTATGAAAGTTTCGGCGTTGCCTTCATGGTGACGTTTGGTGCTCTCATCGAGTACAAGCATCTTTTGCTGGCAGAGGGAGGGAAGAGTGCCGCCCCGCCGCTATCGCCGCCCATGAAACGGGCGTGGCTGACCGCGAAAAAGGCGGGCACAGGAAAAGCTGCTGTCGCCCCTCCCCCCAACGTCGCCTCCACCCCCACCGTGGACAACGCGCTCGCCGGTTCGTATGTACTCGCCAGCCGACAAGAGCGCCGCGAGGAGGAGGCGGCGGAGCTGGACCCTAGGGAGGTGGCGGACTCCTTCTCCTACCTCTTCCCTACCAACGTCAACCAAATTACGGTACTGGAGGACAATGACAATGAGGATAACGGAGAGGACAATGACGACGAGGACACGGAGGAGTATCTCGCTGTGGTGAAACGGACCGGGGATAACGAGGAGGTGGGTGGCGCTGCGGGTGACGCCGACATCATCGAGGACACGGCAGACCGGGAGGACAGTGAATCGGAGTCCTCCAGTTCCACCGACAGCGGGGAGGATGAGGCGGACGACGATGCAGCCGATGTGGCACAATCCATGAGGGATTTTGAGGCGGATGACGAAACTATCGCCAACTTGCCTTCCAACGTGTTGATTTTATAACGATGTTTTAGAATGACCTTACACACATGTATAATTGTACCCCTTTTCCTTGTTACATTTTGATTCATTTTCTGCATAGTCTTTTTGTCTTGTATTTGAATTCCATGTTTTTGAATTATCCCCTATTCTTTTTTTTTTCTTTTCTTATCAATACCACCAAAATATATAAGGGCAAACAAAATGGAATCTACACCCGACATAGCAGAAGAGGTGCCCAGCGAGGCGGCCATGAGCGAGAAAACCTTTGTGGCATTAGGTATCGTCGGCATCGCGGGGTATGCCTCCTACATTCTATACCATTCGTACCAGTCAAAGTGCCCTCAAATTCTATGGACTGACGGCGACCACCCATCCCCCCCTCACATACGGTGCGTGAACTTCCGACCAGAAGATTTTCAAATGATGACGGCAGCGTTTTCGTGTTGGCAGAAAACAGATGCCGTCGTGCTGGACCGCTGCAAGGTGATGTTTGTGGAGGAGGAGCCCGAAATGACCAAGGCGAATGCGGAGGTGGTAATGTCCAACTTGGTCCGGTTTGCGCACGAGCAGAGGGACGAGGGGGAGGAAGGCGTCGTTTGCACCGTCGTTTATCGCTCCACCATTTTCATCGACAACGAGCCCCTTGATATTTTCCAGATGGATGATGCCGATTACGTCTCGCGAATGAAGGGGAGAAAGTTTGAGGAGTTTCACTGCGTTGGCTACACAGTCAACGGCAAAGGGGTGGAAGTGCTGACGTACGGTGTGAAGGGTGTTGTAGGAGAGCCAGGGAAGACGGACAGGGACTGCAGGAACACTCTGCGGAACTCTGTTTTACCCTCGGAAAGCGCCTTCTCTGCCAAGGAAAGTACGACATTTGCGATAGGAGTCCATTCCGAGGGATCGGGAATCTCAAAGTCTGATTTGACGCCTCTGATGGGGGAGGGGGTTCACCGCGCCGTTGCAGGCGATGTGGCCTTTTGGAACTCTCCCAGAACTTTATTTCTCCGCTTAGCTGCGGTGCTGTCCACGGCGACCGCAAAGACGGGTGGATACCGCGAGCTGCTTCGCCTTCCACATCCCCCGTCCTCTATTTCGAGGTTTGTGGGTCGTGTCTTGCGCCAGTTTGGCAAAGTAGACTCGCGGGCCTCTTCTACGGAATTAACGGTGCCCGGTGGCCACGGCGCCGTTTTCGTCTGTAATACGACCCCAGACCATCTTCGCTCTTATCACTCACAGCTGTCAGAATGGCTGGTGTGTCGCCTCGACGCTTTCTGCACTGATTTCCCAAAGGAAGGCGTCACTGAAAGTGTTTTTTCTGTCATCGGAAAGGGGAATCAGACGACCGTCGCCGTGAATTGGACCCAATACAGTTCCGGCAGCACGCTGCTTCACGGATATTGGCTCACCACAGATTTAATGAATTATCTTTCCGTTTTGGGACTTCAACCCGTCCGATGCGACTTTGTGTACGGCGCAAAAGAGAGCACTGACGCCGTCCAATACGGAGCGTACTTTTTCAACGGTAGGGATCTCCCCCCACTCTCCGGTGACAGCGCCGCCATTCTGAGCGAGCAGATGGGTCTTCCCACCCTGTGCCTGGTCTCCCACTGCGACCTTGAAGCGTTTAAAGAGGAGTCCTCCTCGTCCAACTAATCCCTTGAGAAATTACAGAATTACCCAAACAGATCAATATGGTCGGCGAAACGCCTAAATTTTAATAACAAATAAAATTCAGTGTTACCCTTTTCACCCCATTCTCTCTCTTTATTTCCCCCTTCCTTAGCTACCAACTTAGCCTTATTAAAACAGTGAACAGACCCCTATGGAAACCCCCGCGGCGTGCCGGGATCACGCGCTGGTCCCTATATCTAAAGTGGAGTGGTTGGCCAAAAGTGTTTTTCTCGTTTGCGTTCCGTCGTACCAAAAGAAGATCAGCTGTGAGCTTTCCAGCGTGGATGTACCCCGGGAGATCGGGTCCCTCTCTGCTGCCGTGGAACACGCGGTAGAAAAGGTGAACAAGTCACCACGCATTGTTTTACGCCAAGACTTTTTCAGTAATTTCCCCCATGAAGGCTACGGCGACATTCTCTTCCTTCCTTCACCCAATGAGAAGTGGGCCTCCCTCCAGGAGCTTCTCCTTTCACTCGGAGTCGCCAAGATTGTGAGACCCTCACTGTTCCGGATGCAGTCGCTGATGGAAGCGGAGAGAGATTCGACCCGCCGTGAGTGCGACTGGCTGGAGAAGCAGTTAATATTTGAACAGAGTGATGCATTTCGCAAAACATTGACCTGTAAGGTCGTGGACGTGCTGAAGGGGGATGTGTACTATGTGGAGTGGCTGACAGAGGAGCACGGCGACCTTCCCCGTGTCCTCCTACTAGACTCGGTCTCGTGCCTGGTGGAGGACACCGAGCCCGGCTTTCGTGCGACCCGCTGGGCTCAACAGTCGTTAATATTTAAGCAGTTGTCCGTCACGGTGCACTCCGTCTCTCCGGCGGACAAGGATTTATCTAATAATACCCAAACAACAGTGTACGATCAGCTGAAGCACTGTCGTGTCTCGGCGTGCTACGAGGAGGCGGGCAGAAAGGTGGATGTGGAAAAAATGTTATTAGCCCTAAAGTTCGGCTTCCTGAGGTCCTGCCCCGACGCCTCGGTGCCCCGTCCGGCGAACTTTCTGGAATTGATGAGTACCGTCGAGGAGATCTTTTCGGCGGAGAGGTTCACTACCCCGTCGACCAGGCCAGGGGCGAGCGAGGTGGCTCACAGTTGCAAGCTCCCTCTGGCCCTCGCTCATTCCCTACTTGAATTTAATGGTCCCTTCTGGGACAGATTCACCGCCACCGTCGCGGGGGAGGTGAGTGCGACGGCGCTGATGTGGAAAACCATTCTGTACTGTGGCGACATGGACAAGGATCCTTTTCTAAACCCCCTCTTCACACGCCCCATGCCGCTCTCGGCGATCGGTACTCTCACCACTTTCGCCACCTCCGGTCATGCGTTTCCCGCCATTATTGAGCACCTGTCGGTGATCCAAAGCAGCGACGCGGTAAAACGGTTCATCCAGGTGGATCTGCGGGCCTATTTTTCACTCGACAGTCTTTGTCTGACCCAAGGGATGGACCCAGTCCTGTTGAACTTTTCTCCCGAAACCCAAGATGCTGTTTTCCAATCCCCGCTAAAAGCAAAAATCAGCCTAAATACCCTTATGGGCTCTGACGACAGCAATTTTAAAATGTGCATTACCGTAAAAAAGGGCGATCAGGTTGATTTCGAAAGTTACGAAACAAAGAAAAAGACTACACCTTGCTATTGACTGCAAAAGGACGCGAAAACTTTGAAATTAAGGTTGCTGTTTACTCACTGGAACAGGGCACCCTTGCCGTTTCGAAGCAGATCACTTATGTCGTGAGCGATGAGAGCGACTTGGACGCGGCGGGTGAGGTGGACGAACAGTTTGATGAGGATAATGAAATTGACTTGGCGGAAAAAGTGACCCACGTGGAGTCGAAGGTTTGCTTTTATTTTGAGCTCTCCGACCGCCCCACCACAGATGAGATCGCGGCCGTTCTGTGTCCTTTGTTTTACCGAGATGTGTTATGCTTCCCAGTGGGGGTCTGCACCGTGAACGGTATTCGCGGGTTCATGGGTGACCTGAGATGGACGGACGGGGGAAGGGGAGAGTTCCTCCCGTCCACTTCCTTCTCCCTCTACACGAATAGTCTTCTCACTGCAACAGAGGACCAGCTGGCAGGTTCCTTTCTCAGTACGGTAAGGGACGCAGTGCGCCGCTCCCGCTGGACTCACGCCCCACCGGAGGACACGCCCTCATTGGAGACGACCACGGCGGAGGAAAAGGGCCCTGTCGTTCAGAGCGCCGGGGAGCGGCCGCTGTGGGTGGAGACGAGGGCGGGGTTTGACTTTCCCACTTTTACAGCGTTACCCGAAAACATTCCCTTTTTTGCTCACTCTGTCTTCCCACGACAGTTTTACGTGGGTCACCACAAACACCACCATAGTGTGGTCTCAAAGAGTTTGACAAAGTCGGACGAGTTGGGTCTCTCCTTCGTTGACTGGTCCTATGTGCGCCTTTCATGGCCCGCTTTGCCAAATATTAACAGAATAAATTTTGAACGATTACCTCCGATACTAAAAAATGTTGATCGATTGCTGCTTCAGTACTCCAAGTCGTACAAGCCAGAGGAAGTGGAACCGACCGAGAAAATTCATCTTTTGGGAGACGTGACACGCATCGCCGAGGCACTGACCCCTATATTTCTCCTACACTGCAAAAAGAAGGCCAGTCGATCTTCAAGAGCGCATTCCATTTACGATCTGATTGAGAAGCACTGCGATATTTCAAAGGACAAGGCCCCTTTAAACTTCCCCACACGATGGCTCGCCCTATACACCTCCGCCGGGGAGGGAGACTCCTACCGTGTGCTGGTGGGGCGAAAGGCGGGTCCCATTTCCGATGTCTTTGAGACCCCAGAGGAGTTCCCAGAGTACCTCAGCCACACCTGGCGTACCCCATCGCGTAAGACGGTATCCCGGGCGATTTCCAGCCTGGCGTTGGATGCCTTCACGGCGCCCCCCTCCCCCTCTCTCCCACCCGAGACCGTCGCCCTGTTGTCGCACACGGTGAGGGATGAGGTGTGCGTGCTCGAGAACAAAGCCAGCAATCCCCACATCCCCTCCAAAAATATTTACCACGTCTATCGACCTATGCCAGCGGTGTCCGTGATGGCTCCCCCCCTGCTCTCGAGGCGGGAAGAGGGTGAGGAGGGGGTGGAGAAGCGGTGCTTTGAGTTGGCTTACCTTCCGATGCTGCTCAACAAGGTCCACAAGCTCTACAAGTCCTTTTCCTACGGCCGGTTCGACCGGAAGATGGTCTTTGCCAAAATGGATGGCTACAATCGAAAGGGCGGCCGCATCATTGACTACCTTTCTCTCCTTCTTAAATCTAACCGTGACGACAGCGGCGTCAGCCACTTCCCAGACGGGAAGCTGTTCATTTTTGGATCTTCTTCAGAGCCATTGTTCTCGTCGTACATTTCCAGAATTAACATGCGATTTCTCCTCGGTTATTCCTCCCCAACATTGAGGGCAATCGGGGTGGAGGAGGACGCAAGGGACGAGGCGGATAAAAAAGAGTACGAACTATTGACGGAGCTAACCGGTGTACTGAAAAAATCAATTGAGTTGGCCTTTGACAATTTAAAATCGCGCGGCCTTCCCCTGCAGCGCATCATTCTCTTCCCCGCCTATGAAAACAGTACGGACGGCCACGAGAGTTATCTAAAGATGAACTTTTATATCAATCACAATGAAGTAGGAAAAGGATTTGTACGAAGAATTCGATCTTCTCGGTGTCACTGGTCTTCGCCTGCCAACGGTAAGCGTGACAGTTTCCATGGGGAAAAACGATTTTGTGTACGAGGTAACGCAATAAGGATGAGGGATAATTATTGCTATAATTACGTGGCCACACGCACGTAAGAGAGCTTTTTTTTTTTGGCTCACACTTCTATTATTGTGTTTTTCTCATCCAACTGTTTTCCACAGTGAACAGATTCCTAACCCCCCTTCCTTTCCCATTAACCTTCATTCACTAAAGCATACATATATATATATATGGAAGTCCCTACGCCTTTCCACGACGGTGGAAGCGCTTCGAAAGACACTCAAGAAGAAGGAAATTCGTTCTTTGATGAAGTGTTTGTAGTAGAGAATTTATCCGCTGTCATCAACCGGTCATCGGCGGAGCAGTCCCTCGCAATAGGCGGTCTGAGCGGCCTCTGTTTGTTTATTGGACTCCTCTTCTTTGCTCTCTCCGGCGGTCAGAGTGAGACGGTGTCTCGCTTTACCTCGGGGCTCTACTCCTGCGGAGCCATCTGCAAGCTGTTCGGTGTGACCTTTCTCTTGGGAGGGGTGGCGGGGGGCGCGCTCCTCTACCACAGACGATTTAGTAACGGCCTTTCTTTCTTTCGGTTCTTTTTACTGATTGCTAGTTTTCTGCTTGCGATAGCGGGGGTTTCGGCCTTCTCCAAGTCGAAGGTGGACCTGACCGACTATGCGGACCTTTGGGAAGCCTCCCTGGAGAAGGACCCCCTGACCACCTGCACGACACAGGAAGAGCTGCGGTGCTCTGGATTCGCCCAAACTTGCTGTGCCGTAGGGACGCAGAATGCCACGTCAGGCGACTGCTTCTACGTCACGGACGGGATCGCTTATGGTAATACCGACAACAAAAAAATAGTGTGGGCTGACTTGAAGTGCTCGGAGCGCTGCGTTACCAGCAACGCCTTTCCAGACCCTTGCAAAACAGCCATGGAAAACGCTTTGGCACCCCGCAGTCGACAAGTGTTTTGCCTTCTCTTTTTTCTCACTTTTGTATTGAACACTGCGGCAGGTGTACTATTTTTTATGTGGAGACAACGTTAACGATATTTATTTTTCTTCTTAATGCTCGGCTTGGATTCGGTGATACTGAACGCTGTAAATGACTTTTCGAAAATCTCTCTCTATTTTTCTTTTCTTATTATATACTGTTGTTGAATTCGGTTCTATCAATGTCCTCGCACCATTGATTTTTCTTTTTTTATTATTTCTCTATCTAGCCCCTTTTCTCCTCCTTTTCTGATGTTGTGTTTGTCACGAAAAGAATATCCGTTTATAGCGCGATGAATCCAAAAGAGATGGCGGTGTTTCATGGGGAGGGTTCCATGCACAGTGAAGATGCTACTGATTTGTTTGTGGAGATGCAAAGCTCGTACGGTAACGATACGGTCCCATCGAGGAGCGGTGACAGAAGGATGGTTCTAGTGTGCTGCAGCGTCACCCTTCTCGCCCTATCGGTGCTCTCCTTTGTTTCTCACTCGGCCATGGGACACCGACTGGATACGGTGCGAGGGGCCCTCCCGGATGAGGTCAAGGGGACGTGGTCGAGGGAAATTCGACAATTATTATCTCCAGCCTCATATCAAAGTGGCCGCATATTGTTTTGCGGCATTTTTGCCCTAGCCTGTGGCGTCGCCGCGGCTCTGAATGCACTGCTCCCGTCGGTGCCAACTCTAATAAAGTGGTCTAATTACTGCTGCATATTTTGCCTCGTCATGATTTCTTTCTTCTTTCTGGTGTTTGAACATCCTTTTGGTGATTATTTGGACGAAAAGATAGCGAAAAAGACGGAGAATCTTTTTTCAAAGATTCAGTTGGATTCAACGAAGTACCTTAAAACCGTCGAAGGCAAACTGAATTGCTCCGGACTTGACGTTTGCTGCCATTCAAAGTGCTATCTTTCCGCAGAGGATGGGTCGAAGACCACTAATAGCGGCGAAAATGTTTCTCTCTCTTTTGAGAAAAATTGTGGATTCTTTAGTGAGGAGGAACGAAACCAGTTGGCAGACACTTTACCCTGCGAGCGAGTGCTGTCGGGAGTGCTGAATAGTGGGGCGTCGTTTGTGTTTCTGCTTGAATTTACCATTAGTGCAATGCTGTTGTTGCTTCTTTTTTGTTATCGCCCCATTCTAAGCAAATAATTTAAAACACACACACAAAAAACACAATTCGATATTAACAAAAAAAAAAAAAGAAACAAACAGAAAAAAGACATTGAATAGTGTTAAATGAAAAGCGTATTAAGGCAGGCTTTATTTGTACTTCTCGGTCTCTCTTTTATTTTCTTCCTTTCCTTCCTTTTGCCCCTTTCAGCCTTTCTCTACCCTTTAGACCTTAGCCACAATGGCAAGTGATGGTAGGAAGAAAATGTACCTCCACGTTTCCAGGAAGAGGGCCAGGGACGATTCAGAACCGGACGAGAGAATCATAAAGGTGAAATCCGATTCGTCTGGTGTCGATACAGACAATAGTGTCTTTGTGTTTGGTTTAGTAAAGGAGGAGAGTATCCCACCCGATCAAGAGGCGGTAAAACTGTTTTGCTCATTGGAGGATAAAATGGACCGCACTCTAAAGCCGCAGGACATTGCGCTGGAGAGTTCCCCTCTCTCCAGTCAGGACTTTTTGTTCGGTACGGAGCCGCAGGAGTCGGCTCTCTACCTACTGCTGTACCGTGAGGGGGTCCGAGAGGGGGGCACCCGAGAGCGGCCGAATGGGGTGGAGGAGGTGCTGGAGGCGGAGGAAAGCAACAGGAAACGGCGCAGGGAGGATGTGCCACTGTATGACTGGGCCCCTCTGCGCCTGAGGTGCGACCCCGCCTCTATTGCAGAGGGACTCTCGCTAGCAGCCATCGTGGACGAATACAATATCACCTGTTGGCCGGAGGAGGAGTATCCGTTTGACAATTACGTTTACCTAGATCACCGAAAAGATGACGAGTACGACAGTAATGCGGAGGACCTTTCCATCAACGATTACCCGGACGATGAAAGTCGAGGGCAGGACAGCGATTTGTATGCGATGGACGAGGGCGAGCTGGGGGCCCCGCACTCCCACCATTATGGATTTTTTCAACGAGGACGACTACACCGAACGTTCACTGAGCAGTGGGTGGGGCAGTGACGTGTAGTCTCTCGGCCGTGCTTTTATTTACCTCAAGCTTTTTTTTTTTTTTGTAAAATAAAATAAAATTACCCCAGCCTTTTGATTTCTCTATTTCCCTTTGTGTTTTCCTCCAATGATGCGGGTTTTCTTTTGTACGGTGTTTGCCCTCTT
>AUXL01000280.1:0-12897 GCA_000482185.1 Angomonas desouzai | reverse complement strand
TATATTTCTCTTCTTGTTTATAAATGATATCTTTTTTTACCCTAAAAGAAACTAATTTACTTTAATTATCATTATTCTCTTCTTCTTTTCCTTCTTCTCTGCTTTCCCCCACCGTCCTGTGTTACATAATATATGAGTATTTTTTCACACAGGAACGTTTGAGGAAACTTTCCTTTGAAGGTGGTTCATTCTTTAGATTGATTATTAACAATCAAACGTCGAAATCCTGTCTGCTTTTTTTTATATACAGGACAATAATAATAAAAGAAATATATATATAATTAAAAAAAAAAAAAATGAGATTCACAAACCCATGCGCAATATTTACATTACGTGGCATAGAGTCTGGTCCACTCCTGGGCGGTCTTGTTGAAGGAGGCGCGGTCCGTCTTGTACTGACGGGCTATGTCCGGCACGAGGGGGTCCTCGGGGTTGGGGTCGGTAAGAAGAGAGCACACAGACAGTAACACCTTGGAGATGGTGAGGGCGGGGGACCACTGATCCTTCAGAATATCAAGGCAAATACCACCGTTGTTGTTAATATTGGGGTGGTAAATCTTCGTCACGAACTGCAACTTAGGGGGCTTGAAGGGGTAGTCGGAGGGGAAGTGAATATTCAGAAAGAACAGACCGCCGGCATAAGGGGACTCCTCGGGACCGATAATAGTAGCCTTCCAGTTGAAGAGATCGTTATCGTTGGTGGGACCGCCGCTGGTGTTGGCGGGCGGGTCCTTCTCGAGGTCTTTCAGTTCCTTCTGGATGCGGCGAAGAGCCATATGTCAAGCGCACAAAAAAATTAACTAAACTAAAAATGATGAAAAGAAAAAAAAAAAATAGGGGGGATCGTATTATTAGGTAATAGGGTGCTGATACAGCATGGTAGTCAGTCCTGACAAGTAAAGTATAAAAGGCATAAAGATATAAAGGTATAAAGAAATAATAGGAAAATGCGTCAACGAATAGCATACGATGGGGCTGGCAAAGTGTGGGTATGATCGTTGCAATACAATACAAAAAAAAAAGAATGGTGTCAAGTTAGTCGAAATTAAAATCTATACGAAAAAAAGAAATCGATATGTATATTCATAAGTATATACAAATACGTATGTGAATACCTAAATTTGCTCTTCAATAGCTTTAGTCCCTTTACTCACTCCTACAATATATATATATATATATATATAAAAGGGAACTTAAAAGGAGCACAAGGAAAACTAAAACAAAAAACTGCCTAAATATGCTCATTACACAGCATACAGTTTGGTCCATTCCCTAGCAGTCTTGTTGAAGGCCGCGCGGTCAAACTTACACTGTTTAGCAATGTCCAGCATGAGGGGGTGGTCTGGGTTGGGATCGGTGAGAAGAGAGGAGACGGACAGTAACACCTTGGAGATGGTGAGGGCGGGGGACCACTGACCTTTGAGGACGTCAAGACAGATACCGCCTTCGGCATTGATATTGGGGTGGTAGATCTTCGTCACGAACCTCAGTTTGGGAGGCGTGAAGGGGTACTCTTGGGGGATGGCAATCGTCAAATTGAAGAGCCCGCCGGCGTAGGGGGAATCCTCGGGGCCGATAATAGTAGCCTTCCAATTGTAAATATCACTCTCATCGACGAGCCCAGCGCTAGTGTTAGCAGGGGGATCTTTTTGAAGATCCTTTAGCTCTTTTAGAATACGATGAGAACTCATATATATATATATACAAGTTCAGTGGAATATATAACTAAAAAAATGGGGAGGAAAAAAAAGGAGCTAAGCTAAGCTAAATGGAGTGAAGAGAGGAAAAACAGGGTGGGAATATAATATCGGACAATTAGAGAAACAGAAGTATTGCAGTCAATGAGAGAGATTCCCATGAAAAGCTAAAAGAAAAAAAAAATTGGAATGACGGAGTTCTACAGGAAAACCGTTAGAAATATAAATGCTTTTTATTATTTCAACTGTAACAGTAAAATAAAACGATAATCGATGAATCAGAAAGAAGAAAATAAGACATAAAAAAAAAAAAAACGGTAAACATGGAGTACTTCCGTCCCTGTTTAAACATACACGCGCGGCACACGGATGCTCAAACCACACATCAATTCGTAAGAGATGGTGCCGACGGAGGTGGCGGTACGGTTCAAATCGGGGCCCCAAACCATCACTTCGGTTTCAGCCTGCACCGCATCCATCAACTCCTCCAAACTCTTACCAGCGACACTCGGGCGGACAATAATAGCGGCCATATCCATGTTCACATTACCAAACACATTTCCTACAATCTGATTCGCATGGGCGTCCATGCTCTCATCTTTGCCGTGGGGCAGCGCGGGGGAAACCTCCACCGCCAGATCGCGATAGTATCTGGAAAAGCCGTCGGCGTACCCCAGAGGAATCAGAGCCACCATCGAGTCCTCCTCCACTAAGTTTCTTGTGTTACCGTAGCCCACATGTAGTCCCGCCTTCACAACATACCGTTTCACAATCTTGGAGAACAAAAAGTGGCAAGGATGCAGCGGCGTGCGGATGGGGGTGGAGTGGGTGTCAAGGGCGGTGTAGCCGTAGAGCATGATACCAGGGCGGACAAAGGTTTCATCCACACCCAGTCCTTGTTCTATGGCGCCACTGTTGGCACAGGACGTCGCCCGGACCTCCACTCCCGCATCCTTCAGCATGGCCTTTGCTTTCTGGAAGTTTTCGTACTGGGAGGTGGTGGAGGGATGGCCCACCACGCCGGAGATACTGAAATGCTGAAGCAGCAGGTCGACCCCACCGCAGCTCTTCAAGAGGGGAATCAGCTCCTCCAGTTCCTCCATCGTAACGCCCATTCGGTTCATGCCAGTGTTAATCTTGACGCAGAACGGAGTGTCCTTGAACTTGGCCGCGCGTTCCTTCGCAAAGTACTCTATCTGGTCTCGGGTGCCGAGGATGGGCCAGATCTTGGCGCCGCTGCCGGCCGCCGCCTTCTCGTTTTGTTCGGTAAAAATGTTTTGATAAGAGGGATTCATGATTTCGGTATCGGAAAACACAAAGACGTTTCGATCCGCTGCGTTCATCTGGGGGACAGCGTTCAGTAACTGCTGCGCCTCGCCCAGGGAGGCCACACCAAAGTGGCGAACGTCGCACTTGTCGTGGAGGTACTCCCCAACGCGCTCGAGACCGTTTCCGTAGGCCTGCCCTTTCACCATGGTGATGGGGGTCGCCTTGGGTGCCAGCTCGGTGCGGATGAGATCCAGGTTCTTTTTGATGTTCTCTAGGCGCACCTCGGCATAAGTGGTGTAGCGGAGCATTGATGAATGGTAAAAAAAAAAAACGCAAAGAAAATTGATAAATACTAAAAAAGAGGAAAGAAATAGAGAAAAGGGGTTAAGATAAGGAATCACCGGTTTCAACGATGCGGGTAAGTGTGTTTTAATCCCGAACAAAAACAAAACAAAGATAATTAAAGGATGTAATTTAATTTCGGCGACGGATAGTTCGGGGGACAAAACTCGTCGCCGTCGCCTTGGGCGGCTTCTCTGTAGGCTGTTCCGCTGACTTGGACTCCTTTTCCGCCTTTGCGGCTTCGCTTTTCTTCTTGTCTCGAAGCTCTAATTTCTCCCGTTCCGACGAAACCGTCGCACCAGACGATACAGAAAGGGTCACCTCTTCGTTATTGTAGCGAACTTTCTCCTCCCTGTCTAGTAATTTCTTGAACGCCTCACTCACCGAGGTCAACTTCGAAAGCGGGACCTCATCCGCTTTCGGTGTAGTGGTGGGCTCTTGCTCCTTCTCCTCTTTGCTATTTTCCTGTGCATTTTTAATTCGCTTCTCCGTCTCCTCACTTGTGGGGTAGCGAAACTCTAATAGAAAATAGGGGCGCCGGGAGTTTTGCACAAAAACCGTCTCCACTGGTGCCGTGGGTCTCAAGGTAGCGCCAGTCTCTCCTTCCTTCGTGGTAAACCAATCGGATATATCGAGGGCATCTTTCAGGGAATAAAGAAGGCCATTCACCACATCGCCCCTTTTGTGCAAACTCGGAGATCGGACAAAAAAAGTGGGCAAGGGGCCATCCTCTAACTTTCTTTTTTTCTCCGGAGCTTCCTGTGACATGTTCTATAGATGGAGATGAGGTGTCAGTACTTTTTTTTGTTGTTGTTGTTGTTATGGAAATGGTTAACCGGAAGGAAGGGGGGAAGAGGATATTCTGGCAATACTGCTGCTCGTACGTTATTGTCAATTCATTTCATTAATTCTGGCGTCGTCTATTTCATTTTTCATTCGCAGAAAAAAAGAAAAAATTAATTGAATGTGTCATAGTTTTTGGTCAGGCTGGCCTCCATTCCCTTGTAGTACTCCCTTAACTGCTTAATTCTCCAATCAAAGTCAATGTCTAAAAATCCCTTCTCTTTCAGCTCATTGATACGGGCCTCATCTTCATCCAGCTGTCTAAGCAAGGTCCAGTCCTTCAAAGGATGAAGACGTTTCACCCACTTTGACGTGTCAAAAGCCCCTATACTTTCATTTTGAAGAAAGTCATCATTAACGTTGACGCGAACGCCGCCTATTTGCTTCCCGTATAGCGTATTTAGAACCTGCGTCGCACGGTACGGCATCAAGTCTCCTAGGGGGGTATCGACAGGGCGGAATCCACCGTCGGAGTTCAGAATCGACCGACGAAACACCATGGAAAACCGCTGGGTCTCCACTGGCAGCACCATGTGGAAGTAGACGTAGCGCGCCGGCCCGGAAAGAATGTACACCGACTTGTCTGGCAGCACCACATCCAATTCCTCGCCGTTTTGGACATGCACCAGCCGCATCAACGCATTACTTCCCATGCACACAATCACAAAGATGTCATCGTACACAAAGAGATTATCAATGTGTGCCCTAATGAAGTCACCCGGTTCATAGAGGTTGGCGGTTTGATTATTGAGCCAGCCTTTAGGGACAAGTTGATCCTGCTCCATCCGCTCAATCAACTTCATGAAGGAACTAGGGGGGATGGGGGGGAGCTGAAACCTCCCGTCACTCAGGCGAATGGAGGCGGAGTTGCGGGTGTAAACGTCTACATAGCCAGCTCTCAGGTCTCTGACTTCGTCCTCTGCGAGGTAATCCGGGACTATCGTCATGCCAAAGTCTTCCCCAAAAGGAGAAAACGGCTCTCCGGCGAGCAAGTACTTTATACTTCTCCCTTTTGAGATGTTATCTATTACTTTTTTGAACATCGCACTAAAAATTCTTTTGCAGAGTACTGGTAAAGGGAGAAAATGCGGGAAAAGGTCAAAATAAGAACAATGCTCTTCCCGAGAAACGCTGAGCAACAGTAAAAGGGTCAGCAGAAGATAATAAAAAAAAAAAAAATTAAAAAGTTAAGCTGATGGATGCGCCGCAAGGCACAGGTGTAAGCCCCCTTGGGACGGGATGGACGATTTTACTGATGGAAAGTCTTTCGACGCAGCTCCCGAATTTTTATTTCCGACCGAATTAAACTGTTTGTTTCTTCCAGTGATTTTTCCCAAAACTCGGCGAAGGCGGGAGTGCCGGGTATTGATCTCGGTTTCATTTGGGTAAACACGTCTAATTGCTCTGAAAGTTGCCGAACACATCGGCGTTTTCTACTTTGTCTTGGAATACCGGTGGAATGAGCTCCTGTCGTAGACGAGGGTTGAACACACACTCTTCCACCTCTCTGATGTCGGAATAACAGCCGTACTTTATATTGTCTTCGTTCAGTACGGTGTAAGAGCGAGACGCACGCGGTACCATCTCCGCGACAACGTACCGATGACTTGGGAATAGTTTTACCCCACCACAAACATCCTCCGTCTGCACCATTCCAGTGTCAGACAAGGTGATGTTCAGTAGCAGACGGCCGTTCCCGAAAGTTTGGGAAGGGTAAAGACAGTGGTGGTCGATGCGAATGGGGCGACTGTTCAGAACAATGGGACACCACATATTCATTTCATCGGTCCCTTCATAGTGGACTTTCTCGAACTTCATCAGATGTACCCGTGTACCACAGTGATTCAAGACCCCCTCCTTGGTTTCGGGCTTAATAAACACAAAAAAGTTATCGTCTTCTCCCCTTTCCCTGGCGACTTCCGTGCAGAATTTGCAATACAGCGCTTTCACCGGCGCCTCTGAGCTCTCCTGCGTCAGAACATCTATCCCCTGGCACTTGAACTGAGAGGCGAGGTCGTCCAAACTATCGGGTTCCTCTCTGTGCAGTTTAGTGGAAGGAAAATCCCTCTCCCCAGTCGGGGGAGAGGGATGTTGTTTTCTCTTTCGGTCATTTTTGGAACGTCCCATTTTACAGACTCCCAGTGTAGGTTGCTATTTATTGGACAGAAGAATATACTTTTTTGAAAGCTTCAAAAAAAAAATAAGAGAAAACAAACTATGAGAAAGTGGGAAAAGAAATCAAAGTATACGAAAGGACACCACACCACGTGAACTCCAGAAGAGAAAAACGGGGGGACACTAACAATACTTTATTTTTGTTTTGTTTTTTAGATCTATTCTTTAGTCAAAATATTTTCAGAGGAACAGAAAGTCTTTTTTGTTTTTGTCTAACAATAAAATGTGTTATGTGGGGTTTTTTCATGTGGTGGCCTTCACACGCTTCAGCGCCTCGTCAAAGTGCTTTTTGGTCAGTGGTGGCATCTTCCCGCTCTCCATGGTGCGGTTCGCCTCCATCTCCCTCAGTGGCATGAGGGCGGCAGCCTTGCATAGCTCGGTCAAGTCGGAACCGGAGTATTTGTCGGTTTTGCCTGCTACGTAGTCAATCAGCTCCTCGGCGTTGGGGTTGTCCGTGAGGTCATGAGCAAGATTGAGTTTGAGGATCTTGGCGCGGGAGTCTTTGTCTGGTGGGGGAACCTCCAACTGCAGCGGCATGCGGCGTCGGATGGCGTCGTCGATGGTGAAACGCCTGTTGGTGGCGCCCACGACGAGCATTTTACCGGCCTTTTTTTCCAGACCATCCCACTGCGTCATAAAAATAGTTTTGGCGTGCAGGTGGGGGGCAACTTCAGAGGAGTTTCGCATGCTCAAGAGGGAATCGATTTCGTCCACAAAAATGACGCAGGGGGCTATCTTTTCTGCAAGGGAGAAAATGGCGGCAGCGTTCTTCTCCGTTTCACCTACCCATTTGGAGAAGATTGTTTCGGTGTTGACGTTGATAAAGGAGCAGTTCAACTCTTTGGCGAGCGCGCGGGCGAGAAGAGTTTTACCGGTTCCGGGAGGTCCGTACAAGAGGACACCCTTGGGATGGGAGCGGATCGTCTTCCCCTCAAACAATTCCGGACGCTTAAAAGGCCACACAATGTGTTCCGTCAGTGTTTGTTTCGCCTCCTCCAAGCCACCGACATCGGCAAAGGAGACATCGATGCGGTCAATATCCACCACGTTCTCCGCAATGGCGTCCTCCGCGGAGGTGAGCCAAACCGTCTTTCCGCCTATCACACGCTTCTTCTTCCCGATACCGTGTTTAAAAGTGATACTCTTGGTGATGTAGAGCATGACGCCTATGTAGATCCAAAAGTACACTGGGGTCTCCGCCAGCGATTTGCCGACGTGCGCCAGTGCTGAGCCGACCACCGAGAGGCCTTTGGAAATAGCCGCACGGGGAGCGACTTGTGACGATGTGGTTGAAGCAGACATTTTTATTTTTGTCGTGTTCAAACTGTTTTTTCTTAGTTGTATTTGGTTGTTGTTGTTTTTGTCAAAAAAAAAGGGGGGGAAGGGAAAGGGAAAGGGAAAGGGAAAAAGAAGGGAAGTGATGAAGTGGTGCGAGTCCCTCTGGGAGGCAGTAACAGCGAAAAGAGATAAAAAGGTAAAAGAAAAAAACGCGATGCACTGGCAGAATAATAGATTTTAAACGATCCCCCTGGGAAGAAGGAAAACAAATAGTGGGGTGTGCTTTGGCAGGGGAAAAAAATATGAACCCTCAAATTTTTAGCGTGGACTTGAGCTCACCCTCCTCGTGGAGTTCCCTGCAGATGTCCCACCCGCCGATGAGCTCCCCGTCCACATACACCTGAGGATAGGTGGGCCACTTAGCGTATACCTTCAGCCGTTCACAAACCTCGTCGTCCGCCATCACATCATAATACACAAAATTAGCTCCCAATTCTGTGAGAACCTCACACAGGCGACCGGTGAAGCCGCAGCGAGGCCTCGAGGGAGAACCCGTGATGAACGCAACAACACCCTTCCGGGTGGTCAGGTACTTGAGGTACGCGTCCAAATCCGGAAAATCACCCCTCTGTACGCCCTTGCCGCCGTTCTCGCCGTACAAAGAGACTAAGTTCATCGTGATGAGGTCCAGCTTGCAGCCGGGCACATCAGCCACACGTTCTAGTTCTCCCGCCTTCGGACGAAAGAAGGAAATAAACGGAACAGAAGTGATGCCCTCCAATTCGCAGATTTCCTCATTCACTTCACAATTGACCTCGGCAAAAATAACCCTCTCACCGTACGCCGCCGAGTGAGCTTTGAGAGCTTCATTGACAGTGGTGCACGGCTCGCACCAGGTGGCGCTGAAGTGGACCACCATGCCGAGCGTCTTCACCGCCTTCGTCTTCAGATCGTTGTACTCCTTTAGGGAAGAAATGTGTTGCATAATTCTTTGTGACAGTGTTTGTGTGTGTGTCTTGTAAACTTAGAAAGGGAAGGAGGGGAGAAGAAAAATTCCTTGGCAAACTTACCGCGTCTCCTTTCACAATGGTTCAATGGTGCTAGACTTTTACTCGACAGAAAATAAACAACAGAAATTTTTGGTGAGAAAAACAATTATTTGGCGTGCAGTAATTTGACTCTTTCGCTGTGCAGCTCGCCCCTCAATTTTTGAACCTTTGCTTTCTTTTGCGTGATTTCTGTTTTCAAATCCTTGAGGGATGCTCTCATTTGGCGCTGGCGCTCTTTCGCGCCTTCGTTGTACTCTTTCAACGAATGCAATACCTCATCGTGGAGGGCAATCTCATTAGAGACAAGCTCCCCGTTCCGGTGCAGATCAGCGGTCAGTGCCTTTTTCACCCGGGCCGAATCCTCACAGAGGTTGGAATTTCGTCTGGATAGAGGCTGGGGCGCGGGGTTGGCCAGCATCATGTCCCTCACCGCGCCACGCATCTTGCTTTTTTCATTTTGGAATGAACCCAGAGTGGAACGAAGGGCCTTCGTTTCCCTCTCTAAAGTGACGATCTTAAGATCCAAATAATTGCCCCTTTCCATCAACTGCTCCCTCAAGAGAGATCTTTGTAGCAGCATGCGTGCGTGAAATTCTTCAGGTCTGACTTCATCGTCAGCGGGAGCCCTCAAAACCACCCCAGATTCTTCCTCTGCCTCTTGTAGTGGAGCCTTCATTTTACGGGAAAGGGAGGCCATGGTCTCTTCGTACCGGGAGCGGATCATGTCTCGCTTTCGGGAAAGCTGTTGAAAGTTGTCGACTTGCTCCCGGCAGGCGTTTTGTTCGAGGTGCAACTCCAGGAGGGCGCCTTGCATTTCTGTTTCGATTTTCCCCATTTCAATTTGTGTCTGCGCGCGGAGCAGATCCTCTACACCGGCAACATCCTGTTTGGTCCGGAGTTGGTTTTCAGCGGATTTGAGCAGCGTCTGGAGCATCACACCCCCGCCACTCAGCTGAGCCTCCACTGCCTTGCGTTCCTCCTGTAGTGTATTCAATTCCTTGAGGAGAGATTCCACTTCCAGTTCGGTTAGTCGTCTGTGCTCCGCCGTTTCACCCTGTTGTCCTTCGCCTTTCCTAAGGTGACCGATCGCTTGAAGGAGTGCAGATTTCACGGAAGATGTGTCGCGGACCAAACGGCGATGTGTTTCAATCTCATCTTCCAGTGATTTTTTCAGTTCGAGAATCTCCGCATTCAAGATGTGGCGTGTTCGCAGTTGGACATCGTCGAGGGCGACTCTAGCGTCGCCCAGGCTCTTTTTTCGCTCTTCCGTAATTTTATCCAGTTGAACTAACTTCTCTGACAGCTGCTGAATCACTGCCTCACAACGCTCCACGTCAATGTCTATTTGTGTTAGTTGCTTCCTGAGTAATTTAATACCCCTATTAACGGAATCGTCTCGGTTGGCTTCGTTCTGGAAGGCGCTAACGGCGATAACACGCCGCTCTGCAGCTCTCTCCGCGCGATTCTCAAGGTAAATCAACTGTTTAACAAAATCTTCACGAACGCGATACAGCGCGGCAGGAGAAACGGATTGACTATCCGCAATTTCACTCTCTACCTTGGTCAATGTCTCTTTCAAAAAATTAAAGCGGCTCAATTGCGACTGAAAGACTTCATTCCTCTCATCCAGCAATAAATAGAGATTCTGCAAATCAGAAACTAATTTCTTTTGGCGTTGAGCACCAGTTCGCTTTTCACTTTTCACAATCTCTGCCTCGTTTAGTTCCCCGCGAAGGTAACGAACGGCGTCTATCAGTTCTCTATTTTTTCTATCAAGTAAATTGCACAACGAATTTACCGTGCGTTTTTTATTTTCTAGTGCGGAATTGACCTTCGCCAACGATTCAGATTCTGCGCGCTTTTTTGCTTCCAATTCGGCGTACTCATTCTTTAGTAAATTCATCTTCTCCGCATTTACAGTTATAGCTTTATCTAGGTTTGCGCATTGGTTACTAATATGCCCCATTTCCATCAAGCTTTCTTTCTGGTCGCGTACCCCATCCTGCAGCTGCTTGTGGACCTGATCAATCTGACGCATCACAGAATCGTGTTCGGAACGCAACGCCTCAAGGCGGTCTCGCCTTTCCGAGAGACCGAGATGCAATTTTTCTAATTTTTTCCAGACAGAGTTTGATAGGCTTTCCTTCTCTTTCTCCAGCGCCTCGCCAAACTTCTGTCTTTCCAGGTGAGACGTGACCATAAACTGCGCGTCACCCTCCAATTCGCGGGAAATTTTCATCCCTTCTCGAAGCAGTGCAGAATATTTGGAAAAGGCGTCACCGGAAGACTTTTCCGCCTCTTTGAGTCGCTCAAGTTCCTGTTCTTGGACACGCAAATTTCTGCGTAATACGTCAATCTGGGAGGATAATTGCTTTGTTTCCGAAATAGCCTGAGCCGCGTTGTTATCCCCATCCAAAAGTGAGTTGTTGAGTACTTTCAATTGTCTATGAGAATCTAAAATGTTTTTTTTCATCAGGTTCACAATGTCTCTATTTTCTTGTATGGCCTGACGCTGTTCCTCCAACTTTGAGTTGCATCGATCGATCGCATCGCGCAACTCTTTGTTGGTGGAGTTCAAAAGATGACGAGGCCACGACATGCCTCTGCAGCTGCAATAAAAGGGAGCAAAAAGAAAAAAGGGTGGGAATGAAGAAAAAAGATAGAAATTTCCATTATGATTTTTACTCGAGAACAAATCGAAAATATTTCCTGCGAACAAAGCAAAAAAAAAAAAATGGAAATAATCTTGAATATACAAGGAGTTACCAGCAAAATATTTTTTTACGTCGGTCGTCGCGGATCTTCCAAAGTTCAAATTCTTCCCTATCGAGTGGTTTGTCTGAATCGTCAGGAAAGTCATCTCCGTAGTGCTCGTCTAAGGCCTCTGCATCGGGAAGAACACTGTTCGATTCATCGGCCTTCAACTCACGCCTTTCCGCACGATCCCGGACGGGAGCAATGAAAGTTTCGCGCTTTTCCGTTTTTTCTCGCTCATTGTTAGGGATAAATTCTAGATCTAAATCAAAATTTTCCTCTTCTGTGGGTCGGTTTCTATCGGGCAGTAAATTATTTCGAGCAGCTGTTCCTAGGTTTAATTCCTCCACTTCCTCTTCGTCGTCAACAGCCGTCGTTGAATTGACGAAAATTTTACTCATGGGTGAAATTAAATTTATGGGTGAACTAAAGCCCCGTTAGAGGCGAAAAAAAAAAAAAATGAAGGGAGAAGAGAATTAGGGAGTGAAAAACAATGCAAGAAGATATATTAAATTGAAAATTAAATAAATAGACGACGTGAAACAGTTGAAGTGATTATTTTCATTGTTAATTGCCCAAGATGCACATTTTAATAAATATGTATTTATATATATTTCTCTTTCAGATATGCAAATAAAGAAAGAGACAGAGATAATTTAAAAAAAAAATACCTGTTACTCTCGTAGTGATAAAATTACAAATCACCTGCATCAATAATATCATACATCGGATTGGTGTTTTCAATGCCGACGTTGGTGATCCAAGCCAGGAAATCCTTCTTCTCCACCACCTTTAGCACATTGCTCAAAGACTCACATTTCTTCTGCATCTCGGGGGAAGTAAGGCATTGATTGGCAATCCGACCGACGAGTCGCATTCCTGCATCATAGTATATGTCCTTGTACGAGGTTTTTAGCAAGTTAGACGGGGCCTTCTTCAGTTTGCCGGCGACCTGTCTACCGTGTTGCATAAAGTAACCCTCAACGGCTTTCTCAATGGTAACACAGATATCGGAAAACGGCTTGGTATTCGGGTCATTCCCGCGTTTCTTCACGGCTTCGTGACAAGCGTTTTTGGCATTTATTCCCCAAACATCCCAGAACGTTCCCTCAGGGATTTCCCGTTTAACCGCAGAAGCTAAAAGGGGTTTGTCACGGTTAGCGAAAGCAACACGAACAAAATCGCTTTTTTCCTGGCAGCCAACGCAGTCGAGTCCGCGGTCGCTCAAGAAATCACGAAGATCCTTAATTTTCATTTTTTTGAACTCTTCTTCGGTTGGAGCGCAACTTACCGCTGAGAGCAGCAAAAAAAGTGTTACTGTGGCGAGAACGAATTTAACTTTCATTTTATCTAGCAATATTAACTGAAGATTGAGGAGAAAGAGTTAATTAAACAATTGTACGATTTAAAACGAAGAAAAAAAAAAAACGTTAGCAGTCAAAAATAAAAATAACACATAAAAATAACAATTAAAAGAGAACGAAAGATAT